>JADLZK010004006.1:0-115151 GCA_015847255.1 Hyparrhenia diplandra | reverse complement strand
CCAATATCCATTAATAGAGAAGTAATGATTTGGTCTTATCATCTCCCTCTCTCACTCTCTCATTCGTCTCCCTCCCCAGCTACTTGTGTATATATAAGCCAATGGCAAGTCACCATTGAACCCCATCTTGTTGCCTCCGAACTCCTCCTTGCCAAGAAAACTACACTGAAAAGCAGTAGGATAGCATACCACAAAGGTGCTGGTGGTTGACAAATGGCAAGCTTCCCACACCTCACGCAGATGGAGCAGGAGCATGGCCTAGCCGGTGCCTCCCATGGCACGCCGAGCTTCTTGTTCTGCCATGGTGGCGATTCAGCCTCGCTGGAGACCTCATCTGGTGGTGTTCTTGACACCTCCCCACAAGGCACTGCTTCTGAGGACAAGAAGCCCAGGGAAGATAGTGCCAGCTTCAGCTCTGCTCAATCCAAGGTAGTTTTAGTTCACCACAAGATTACTTGTGCATGTAAGAATAGAACAATGCTTCATAACTTCAGCATTCTCGTAAAAAAAATTTTCCTAACTTCTGAAACTGAATCCGGTTTTCATGGAACACTAGCACAATGTTTGGTCATAACTTTTACAACAAAATATTACAGTTCTTGATAGAGATTAGTTTCATGAACATGTGACACAGTCTACTGATCTTGTGTGGTTGAACAAGCAGGACTCAAACTCAAAGGAAAGCACCAAAAAGAGGGGAGGAAAAAGAGACAGAAGCAACAAGGAGGTAGATGAGGAGGAGCCCAAGGGGTACATACATGTCAGAGCAAGGAGAGGGCAAGCAACGGACAGCCACAGCCTTGCAGAGAGGGTACTGTGCACCATTGCCTGCGTATTTTCACCACCATCTTGCTAGCTGTTGACTCGTGTAGATTTAGCTTGGTTGTTTGGGCCTCCTTTTTGTTCATCTGTTCTGTCATTTTCCTTCAGGTGAGGAGGGAGAGAATCAGCGAGAGGATGAGGGTGCTCCAGGCCCTGGTCCCTGGCTGTGATAAGGTCGATTTTGTTACCATCTAAATAAATTGCTATCTGCATCTTAATGAATGGAACTAATTTTCAGAGGGAAATATGCTTTTTAATGCAGGTCACTGGAAAAGCCCTCATTTTGGATGAGATCATCAATTATGTGCAGTCCTTGCAGAACCAAGTTGAGGTGATGATGCATACGTCAAATAAATAAATAATAACTGCTATTATCTAGATGATACATGTTGAGACCTTTTTAGTTAGAAAGATGTAACTAACTGGAAAATCCACTTCTTGATTGGCGTTGCAGTTCCTTTCCATGAGGATTGCTTCCCTGAGCCCTGTGCTGTATGGTTTTGGCATGGACGGTGATGCGTTCAGTGACCATACTCAAGTATGCAACAATCTCTTCGCCACAACCATATATATAATATCCTCCTGTCTTTTCCATCAGCTCTTGCCATGGTGTTCACAAATCACAAACTTCCGATCCACGTGTTTCAGAAAATCGAAGGAATGCTGCACCATGAGGCTCTTGGAATGCCTAGCTCTGTCCTGAACAGATCTCCATCTGAAGCTCATGGACACTCACACCTCCACCTCCTCCCCATCCTACGAGGTCCACGGTGATGGCGGCACCAGCATCTCTTTCCCTCAGGTTTGCCTTCTGTTCGTTTCTTTCTACCACACGATCATTCAGGATTCATCAGCTCCAAAGTATGGTGATCAGCTTAGCCTGAAGCCTGATCTGTCTCTTTCAGGATAACAGCAGCTACATGGTGCAGACAGTAGGTGAGCCAAGGCAAGAGCTGTTCAATCAAGTGATGTTCAGTAACCACATGTGCTCTTTCCAGTAGGGAGAGAGCGAGTGAAAACGACGACAGGTAATGCAGCAAAATTCGGTGGAGCCATGTTTATGTTTTTATCTATGTGATATGACAATAATTAAATTTTCCTTGTTTTTAAAACTTGCAGGCCAGAGGCAATAATGTTGAGATCTATGGAGGTGGAATGGAAGCAGCCACCAGATGAGTTTGTGATGTTGGACGCAATCCATCCCCTTGTCTGGTGGCCGTAACGGGGACCTGCATGCAGTAGGTAGCATTAGCAGCAGTAGTAGTAGACTTGGGGTTACATCCTGTTAGATTTCAAGTCTCTGTCGGTATCGCGCTTTGCTCTTGGGCTAGGCACTGTTGCTCTTGGGCTCTTCCCCAAGGGTTGCATGCATGCCATTGTACTCTCCACTTGCTTGGGAAAAAAGGTCATTTGTTCATACACATGGTTAATTTGTGCTTCCTCAACTCTGCGGAGGGCTGATTTTGGTTGATTTAGTAGTATTCTGTGAAGAAAGAATAAACTTAAATAAGATGAAGCAAGAACAAGCGAACATGCTCTGCCGCCAAGATAATATTATATAGAGAGAAAAAAAGAGAGAGTACAACACAAGATTGGTCCCAAAGAGACAACTCAGAATAACTTCAGGGATTTACGGAATTGGAAATGGACAGCAGTTTTCTTTACTCGATCGTGAAATATTCCTAGCCCTTTTTTTTTACCTAGTAGCGGCCGCTAGAATAGTGTACTGGATATGGAGGAGTAAATGTGTGTGTACCACTGGGTACTGGTCCCTGCACTCCACTGCACGGGCAATAAGTTGGCTGAGCTCTGATTCCAATCCTCTTCACAATGGCGGTGTACCATACTGAAGAACAATTTGCATCGCTCATTCACTCTGAAGTCTGAACTTACTGAAGGCAAGGAGACGCACGCCGTTTATTCTGATCCACCGCCATTGTTCGCGGAAGCCTTAATTTAACCACGCCGGCCGTTGGGTTCATAGAATAGGTAGAGACCGAACACAACCATCATGCCGGCCGGCCCTGATCACTTCTACCGAACTGACAGGTAAATTATTCCATGCATGGATCATTAGGTGGAAAGAAACAAGCAATTAATATGCCAATTTCTTGGTGATGAAAACATCATGATGAACAAGGTAAAAATACACCATCAAAGAGTCCGATCTATAGGGAATATAATAGATGGACGGCCTAGCTAACTTTGCAGTTTGCAGCAGCAGCAAACGCGCGCAAATCAATCATCTGCGCGCCTGAGCGCCTCCATCTGTCAGTAGCTAGTGCCGGCCAGTCGAACGATGCAGACTACTCGGTGTCGTGTCGATCGACCGCGGTGCATGTCATCCTGATGATCCAAGCGCGTGGGCGAATAATCCCCACGGCCGTCCAATCAGGTGGCACTAATAATCTCACGCGGTCGACACCTAGCAGCACGTCAACTCGGCGTCCCGACCGCGCGACACGGCAACGGAGTCGGTGACGACGACGACGGATCGACGCTGGCTGGACAGCGACGGCGATCACCGCCTCTGCGGCTCTGTTCTGCCCGGACCCCGGAAAGCAACGATGCTGACACTAACGTACGCGCGGCAGGATGCGATCTATGGATGGATCCGATCGACGATCGGTCGTCGCGAGCCTTTCAGTTCTTGAGCCCTACGGACTGAACACGTCGACGGATGGATTGATGTGACACAGGCGGCCGGCCGTTGTTTCGTGTCCGGCTCCGAACGATGTCGACGAGCAGCGATGATGGCGACGCGCATGGCGGCACCCGACATGCCTGAGCTCGCGCCGGGGCCGGTGGCATTTCAGGCGCGGGGAGCCGGCACGGCCGCATGGGCCGATGCGTGGCCGTGTCCCGGAGCGGTCGGATTGAGCCTGGCTCGCAAGGGACACTCTACTTATGTCCTACTAATCGCGCAGTCGGCTTCGTCTTGTCTCTTGATTAAAAGTGCGCCTGATACTGATAGGTCTGATTGACTTCCGTGGGCCAACGAACAATAACGAGATCCTCCCTGTAATAACGTATGAACGGGGTATCTAGCTAGGTAGTAGCGCATTCACATGATCAGTGCTGGCTATTCCTAGGGTGGTCTCTCATGTGCCATTCATTCACATGTCTGTAGGGCAGCAATGCATCTACCGACTGCATTTTGATTTTGTATATATGCACTATTGCAAGCACCGATGAACTGCAAGTGTTAACAGTAAGGATCATCGATCGTCGGAGGCCATGATGCATTGCCTCCCTGATCCACGGCCTGCAAATTCACGCACAAGTTTCAGCGTTGTGTACGGCTCGGTCAAAAGAATCGGGTACACGGCCATGATGCCATGCCAGTCACTGCTGCTGCTGCTGCTGCTAAAACCGCGCGCATTACTACATTTGCTGTGGCAGACTGCTGCCGCAAGCACGTACGTACAGTAACCTGAATCAATTCAGACGCATTAACGCCAAAGGCTGTAGTCACTCGTAGTGCTGCAACTGCAACTGCATGCAATCGACCACAGTCCCAACTTGCAAAGAGCCGACTCCATCATTCAATGCAGAGCAGGTTAATTACTTATTAGACAGGCAATTAAAACATGTTTTGCACCGGCACCGGCACCGGCCGACCGATCCTCCTCCGCCACCTGACTCCCATTCCGCCGTGCCGCCGGTCAGCGAGATGGCCTGGCAGAGTCAAATCCTCCGGCCGGCCGCCTGGCGCCAGGCATCTGCATGCTTGCGTTGATGGATGACCGATCGGCGTCCCATCATCAGGACGTCCATCGGCCAGCCATTGCCATGCCATGCCATGCCCGATCCAACAGTGTGCTCCCCGTCGCTCGCTGTCCTAGCTTGTCCCACTCGATCGGAGGACAGCTCCAACCAACACCTACTGTGCATCCGAATAATAAAGCATCTACTACAGATCGATCACTGCAGTACTCACTCGATCCATCACCCGATCTCCAGCGCCCCATCCCATCGCGTCGCGTCGCATGGACATGGACATGGACAGACATCGATCGAGGCCACGCGCGGCCGATGGGATACATGCATGCACAGAAGACAGCACGGGCGCGCCGCGACGCGCACGAACGCCGCACACGGGTGCCATGCATGCGGGCATGCGGCAGCGAGGGATGGTCATGGTCTGGAGGCGGCCGATGGATGGATCGATCCCGCGCGGGCCGGGGCCGCCGGTGCCATGGGTGCGTGCACTGGAGGGAGGCTGGACGGACATGGATGCATGGACCCCGGCCGGGTCGGCGGGCTGCGTGCGTGCGCTACCTCCCATCCATCGATTCAGTCCCACCCACCCACGGCGACGGGCAGCGCAGATATGGCAGGCGGCGACGGCGGTGTGTCGTCTGCACGTACTGTGCCGAGGAGTGGCCGGGGCAGGGGGGGCAACGTTTGGGACCGACCGGCCGGGCGCCGGCGAGATTTGGGCGCGCGCGCATGCATGCATGCATCCACGAGCATGACCCTGGCCGAGGGGCGGGCCGCCGGCGCCGGGGCCTCAGGCCTTTTGGACGTGCGTGCTTGTCCTAGGTAGGATCGATATGCTAGTACGTGTTGACACGGGGTTCGCCGGCCGCGGTGGCCAGCTTTTACTGTCTGGTTCCATTTCATTTCATTTCAAACGCGCTGGAACTGGAATTCCACTTCAATTCAACCTTGGATTGTTCCCGATAGATGCTGCTGCAGCAACAAGTGGTCACGGCATTCATTCAGAGATAGATCAACTGCCCATCGCCCTGCGATGCCAATGCAATGCCATGCCATGCCATGGCACGATGATGCATCAATCCGGCCGTCCGTCATTTATGGCGTGGACCTGCTCGCGAGGCAGTCGCGTTACCGGCCACAACGGCAAGTAACCGACCTGCCTGCTGCCTGCCTGCCGGCCGCCGGCCCGCCGCACTCAATACATCCTGCCTACCCGTACAGGTACGCCAGCTTTTGGCGCTACGGCCGGCGCGCAGCGCCTTGGACGCCGGCCGGCGCAAACCGTTCCACGGCCACGCCCCCCTGCGCACGCGGCCGTGGCCGGGCCGGCACGGGCTGGCATGGCGCGCGCGGCCACGGAGCACATGAGCCGAGCCAGGCCGTGCGGTGGGTGGGTGTTTGATTCACCGCTCTCGTAGCCACTAGCCAGGCGGTGCGGCGTTGCTTGCCCTGTTGTCGCGTTGCCCGTCCCCTGCCTGGCCTCCCACGTCTCTGCGCCGTGTTCCAGGCGGCAACGGCAAGGCCGGCCGGGGCCGCGCGGCTGCTGGTGGGTGGTCACCGCCCGCCCGCCCGCCGCACTGGTCCCCTGACGGCCCTGGCCTCTATACGCCGCAGGACGTGTTGCCCAGCCATTTGCTCGCCAACCAGCAGTAGAACTAGCAACGCAAGCTTTCAAAGCCCTGGGTGGACCGTGAGATTTTCCAGCACGAATCTGCAATCCCTCCCCATTGAAACGCGAAAGGCCACCGCTCAATTCCGCTCCTTGCGCCCAGTGAAAAAATGACTTCAGTTGCTCGGGTGAACCACACGACACCAACAGTCGTGATTGATTGATACAGATACATTGCCTCAGATTTCCTGAAGCAGTACGCAGTGCCTTCGGGTACATTCTTCAGAGCGCCAGACAGTGCCGGACTGCAGCAGTCGGCACTGCTGACGCTGAAGAGAAGCGAAGCCTTTTAATGCGAATCACGCTTGACATGCATCCAACAAATCAGTGGTCACATGATACTATCATAGAGGTACAGTATAGTATAGTACAACTATGGAAGGAGCACGTTAAATGACCAGGCAGCAAGCAGTAACGGTACGTTTTGCTTTGGACCAGAAGGACCAGTAGCCAAAGGGTTTGGTTTGGACTAATAACATTGAGTTGTTGACAAGGGGTCACTGGGTAAGAGCCCCCAACTACTAACCTTGCTATGAACAGAAGAGCCTAATCATTCAGCACACAACAAACACAAACTAACAGAAACATTCTGATACTTTTCTGAATCTCTGGAAGGCAAATGTGCAGCTATGTTGATCCTCGTAATGACATGCTGTGTGTCTCCTGGTGACCAAAGTCTCTCCATGTCCTCTGGATCCTTATGATTTCTGTCAAGTTCACACAACAGGATGTAGCAGATTGGTAAGCAGTGAAGAAATGTCTTAAAACAAGTACATAGATAGAGGATTTCTCACTTGGATTGGAAGGTAGAGCTTGAACTCAGGCGGCAGCTCCTCCTCTGAGTAGAGGCGGTCAGAGAAGTAAATTCTGCGAAGTCGGCAGTTTGCATGAACTTGCACCCGCAGCGTCTCGACGTAATTTGTGCCATACGCCCGTTTTGTCAGATCAGCAAGATTCAACTGAATGTTGTTCCAGCCATCGTCAAGCTTCAGCGGCATTGTGCAGATATATGGCTTCACCCTTGTAACAGACTGCAAAAGAGTTTACAAGTCAGTGTGACTGCCATTGCATGCAGGGTGTACACACAATGACACAATTCATGTGCCTCATTTTTTCAAAAATGGTGAAAAATGGAAGGGATTAAATACATCAACCATTCAACTCAAATCCAACTATGCAAAATAAAGTATCAATAATAAAGTGTCAATCAACCCATGTCCACCTAAATAATAGATCAGCCATCATGATTACAATTATTGTCATCAAATGCATAAAGGAAGGGAAACAAATAGGTGAAATATAAGACTAAATATCTGCATGCAGGATGCAAAATCTTCACAGCCGTACTTGTTAGCACATAACCAAAAAAAAAACATTATATACACCACATGTGTATGAGCCATCCATAACAACAGGCCCCAGAAGGGCATTAAGGACTCGATTGACAGAAGTCCACGATTAGATGTAAGGATGTAACTTGTAAGTGGGTACCCAATGGTGTTTTTTGTCAGCCAACTAATTATGGCCGATTGTCATTATAGTTCATTCCTCCCCTCACACAAATTATGTGAAATACCATTCTAGTTCATTTGAGCAAGTTTTTGGGTCGACTAAATGTAACTAGAACTTGCATCCCTAAGTAGAAGTTTGCAGGGTATAACATAACGATATGTCCTATGTTCCAGTTTCCCAAAGCCCAAGGGTTAGGTTGAAGCAGAAGGCATTTGCAGACTGGATTACATTTACACCACTCAAAGAAAGTATTAGGAGAATAAAACTTGGAAAAAGTATAAAATTTGCAGGTACTGATTGCCAATCCAAGAACTATGTACTCCTATTAGTATTTCATTACAATATACATACTTAGTAAGAAATAAAATTGGCAGTTGTTTATCCTAGAACCTCATACAATTACACCATGTTTTTCACAATGATCTAAGTTCATGTGACAACTGACTTAGAATGGCATTTCAACAAAACTTGAGTTCGAAAGGAAAACTGGAAAAGGAAATGTTAAGGGGCCATTGATGAAGCAGAATCAAATATATCAGATAAGGGCATAAGGCACACAATTTATTTCTGCAGAAAATGGAAAGACCAGCAGCTCTTACACACTTGAAAATTTGATGCTCGGAATCGACGTCGGACATTCTTGTCATCCAGAACTTGATCTCAAACGTGAAGTATTTCTTAAGATTTTTCACAATAATGGCCAGAAATGGAAGCTTAATCCCAAGAGTAGCAGAAGGATCAGCTGGGCATGTGATGTAAGTTGACTGTACATTTGCTCCAATGATTTCAAGTACATTAGATTGATATCTTCATCTTGAGGTCGTTTAATATGCCCATTCACAACTGCAAGTGGATAAAACATTAAAAAAACATAAATGGCTCGTTTGACAGAGGTTTGTGGTAAGTCCGAACATATGTATTTATTATTTAGGGTCCCAGCATTAGCTAAACTAGCAAGTTGCAGTGTATGCACTGATGAACAAGTTTACACTTCATATTTTTTTCTGGAAGTCAACGATCAATAACAATCCAATTATCCAGTGATAGTTTAGCAGATGAAGTTCATATTTTCATAATCTATCCCACACAGTAAGTGAACAAAAGTTGAGAAAGCCAGCACCAGAAGCAGATAATGCTTTAGCAGCTGAAAGCTAGAATCCTAACCAAATGAATCGATGCTCTTATTTATGGTCAGCACTCAGCAGAACAAAATGAAACAAAGGAAAGAAGTATTTGAGTATTAAATAGGGCACATCAAGAAGATGACAAACCTTCCTTGTCCCATATCTGCAATGGCTTGGTCCTGAACAAATCACAACAGAGACGCATGATATATCTTGTTCAAGATCACATGCTAGCAAAAGGGGGAATAATATGGGATCACCACACTACGTACCCAAGGCTATAAAGAATGGACAGGAACCCAGACTGAAACGTATTCTTGAACATGTTCTGAAGGTTGTGGATCAATTAAACTGCAAAATACAAGAACAAACAAAAATAAGAACATATTCATTCTGCAATCCACAATGTAAGGTAACAAACATTGAAATCTTGAAACATGACAATGGTTTGGGAATGCTTTCATTCCTTTGATGTCACAGTTAATTAGACCATTCACCAATCATGGGCGGATCCAGCTGGATGCATGGGTATTCCCAGGAATACCCAATTATTTTGAGAAAAAAAAAGAGTATATGTATGATGGGATCCCATGTACAGTATGATATATACTACATGGTTTTCAAATCGACGCCTAGGCGTCCAAATCCTGGGCGTCCCCATCGCCACGATCAAAATCCAGCAAAGCAAAAGAGGAAGAAGAGCAGAGGAGGACCAGCAGGGTTTGGGAAGGCCAAACTCCCATCTCCCGCACCATCGGCTCCCATGGCCATGGCAGCTCCGATCTGCATGGGGGCGCATGGGAGAAGGGAGGGAAGCGACAGGGAGGACCGGAGGAGAGGTGGGCTGCAGCCTGCAGATGTCAACGGAGGGGGCAGAGAGAGAAAAGAGGCGGCACCTGATAGAAGCAGCAGCACCAGCGGCGGCGGCGGCGGCGGCCCACCAGTTGTTACCTCGTCGGAGAGCAAGAGGGAGCGAGAGGCGGCAGCTTATAGACATGGACTGCTCGGTTGTGTCTAGGCTTCGGACGGGTGTTTTGGTGAAATATTTTTTGGGCTCGGACTGTCGTAGCATTTTTAATTTATATTCTGTAATTATTATCTTACTAGCAAACGTGTTGTGCGTTGCAAATCTAACCCAATGTGTATAAGAATCGAACTCATAAAACATAGATCATGAGTCTGCATCACATATAAAATATGTAGGAGATACATGAATTACAACATGGTGATATAACTATTTATTAAGACATTTAAAATTTATATGGTACTAAAATTTCAACGTAAATCCACTATACCAGCATAAGTTGTTTGGGCAGATTTTTAGTTCCAATTTTAGCATTATACGAAGGCTCCACGACCACAAACCACTCATCACAACCCACCATTACCATCGGTGCACCGTCTCTTCTTCTCTCTCTCGAGCATCTCCTCGTCTCGGCTCTCCTCAATTCTGAGCGGCATTGAGTTTTGATTTGCCTGGGGATCAAGGCCTCAGCACTAACCGTTTTGCGCTCTTTCTGAACATTGTTTTTCTTTGATTTTGGCCAGGCCGGCATCCAAGGTGCGCACCTTTTTTTTTTTTTCTTCGATTCAGGCCGGGACGGGATCCAAGGTTCGCTCTTTCTGAACATTGTTTTTGTTTGATTTAGTCCAGGCTAGGATCCAAGGCTCCAAAGGCCTCGACACTTGCCGTTGCACGTTCTTTTGCTCTTGTTCCCCGATTCTACACACATAAAGCGCTTGAAGCCAACGGCGGCGAGACAACATCGACGGAAGGGCTAGCGAAGAGGAAAGGAGTCACGTTGATAGCTGGTTTTATATTTATTTGCGTTGCCTCTTACCTATCCGCTTGATTTTGAAATCTTCGCCGAGTCATGAAGCCTTGATTGACTTCCGTTGCATGTGGGCCGGGGAAGGCTTCAGCGCCGTACGTAGGGCGGCTGGAGTGCTGGACCGAGTCCAAGACGGTGAGCAAGAGGCTAAAGAAAATCACGCTGAAAAAAAAAAAAAAACGGACGAAATTTTCTCTTTATTAAGAGGTATAGATTATAGATTCGTCTTGCACTTTCTTTTCATCTACATTTAATGTTTTATATATGCGTCGAGATTCGATGTAACGAATACCGTAGCACTTTTTTTCTTGTCCATTTTTTTTTTTTTTTTCTACTTTCTTCATATTGTAACACCGAAATTCTTCATAATCATTTAGGTGTCAACTAGTCGATTCAAAAGGGTGGCTCGTTACATCTCATCATATCGCCTTAATAATCATGGATATATACACGCGTGCAATGTGTATTATGTCCAAAGTACTTTTTTAACCTTTCATCAAAAGATTCTAAATTTCACACAAACATTAAAAAAAAGTGCGGACATAATTGCCCATTGTCCACTTCGGACGTCCGACTCCTCAATTTTATTGCTCTCATACCGCATTGAAAATTTAACAATAATTTATCAAGGTTATTTCTTATGTGCCTCCATCTCTCAATCTCATGACCTTAAGATTTAACGAGCTAACGAGGACATATATCAAAAGGGAGTTTATGAAAGTAGTTATCCACCATGTGTCATGTCAAGTTAATCAAACTTGACGGCTTGGCACAAATGACTTCAAACTCACACCCACTAAAGAGCCGCTTCACATGAGAGGTCGTTGAAGGATCCACACAAAGCCCTCCTAAAGGCTCCATATAGAGGTCCCTTGGTGAAGGCCAAAGTCTCTATGATGAAGGGTCCCTAAAGAAGGTCTCATGCCGGGGTCTCCTGAGGGAGCGGTGGTGTTTGATTGTTTGCCACTGATTGAGCTCAGAGTTGATGTTGTTGGTTTGAATTAATGGTAATGGCAAAATAAAAATTTAGACAGATAACAACACTTTTTTTGTAGCAATGAAGGGGTTTTTATAATTCTAGGTGGCATTAAATATTTTGATATTTTTTTAAATGGATTCTCTTAGAACTAGCCTGCATTGAAACGATCCCTATCTCTATGGCTCGATAGGTGAAATTTTGAGGCATTCTGACCACTAGTGGACAGTGACATTGTGATGGTTGGAGTCATGTCACTTCACAATGTGACAACTGCTAATGAAATTGAAGGGGATCAAACTTAGCTCTGTGCATAGCATAGGGGTAGTATGTAGATTTGTAGTGTGCAGTGTGATTTCAATGTTATTTCGGGGCTTAATATGACAAAAAGGAACTCAATGAAAATCAATATAAACAATAACAAACACAATCTACCAGCTAGGGTGCGGTCCAAGTTCTCTTTAGAGTAAAATGCATGTGGACAAGCTCTCTAATATTGTTTTAGAGTTTAATACCACAAAAGAACTTAAGAGAATCCCTGAAAATTGAATATGGAGCTTGAAAGCCTTCAATAGAGTGAGAGGTTTGTAAAAAGGTTGGTGATGAGTTCTAATCAATGGTGACCTATGGAGAAGCTAGTAAGTCATGGCAAGTACCACGAGTTGCATGGCAAAGTGTCCCACCAACCAAACATAGGAAAAAGATAGGAATTAGGTATAGCTAGCAAAGTTAGGTTTGAAGATGTATGTATTTAGAGCTATGAGCATTTGGTTGCACATCTAAGCTCGTGCATTGTATCCCCTTTATAGTATGGCTTTTCCTAAACTCAATTTCAACAAACAAAATCATTAAAGCTCCTTTTGAGTATAATTCTATAGTTGTTGTTATAATATGATCTATGCTTGTATACATTATCCTTCATCTTTATTAGTTTGCTTGTCATCTTGATAAATCTTATTAGTTCACTAATTATGTGGTCATTATCATCAAAACCAACAATTATGGTTGGATTGCATTTATAGGCCTGTGCGTCAAAAAGACACGGCAAAGGCCTCAAAGATGAAGATCTTGTACGACAAGAAGATACCAAAGGCAAAGGCTATGAAGACAAAGACCTTTGCATGAAGGAGGTCTTAGAGGTGAAGGCCTGCACATCGAGCGAAGATGATGAACCGTGTCATAGAAATGGTAAAAGGAGTCAAAGTTCACGGATGAAGTCATCCAAGAGAAGAATATTAAACTATTTATCGTTAGAAGCCTCTCGAGTCAACATTTGTATAGGATAAAGTCACGTGCTTTCTCCATGTCATTTTTTCACAAGGTTTTGAGATGGAGTTTTAAGTGGTGCATACATGTGTCGGTTGTGAAGGGCAATCCTCACACTAAAGTTTTGAGATTTAACATATACTAGGTCATGTAATATCGGTGAAAATCTAGTAGTCGAGTGGATATTGTTAGGAAAACCTATATTGAGTATAAGCCAACTCTCTCTTTGGACTAATAAAGATTAGTGTAGTGTCTTGTAAAACTCACTCCATTGAGGGGATGCTTGTAAAATATCCTTGTTGGCCTATATATATGTGCTAAGGGTATGAGAGTAAAGGATTATCTCCTTCTCACTTAAAAAAAATCGCCACTAATACACTCACTCCTCCCTCTCTCTTCTTCTATGTTTGTTTAAACAGTAGTTTCAAGTTTTCAACACTTAAATGTTGATATCTAGACTTTAGGAATACCCAGCTCAAATTTTCTAGCTCCGCCACTATTCACCATTGTATCATCATGAGGACTATTGTAAAAAACTGCATCAGCAGTGTCAATATCAATAGTTGAGATCATGTCATTACACAACAAAACAAATGTGGTGGTTGTTTTTTCCCCTAGAAAAAGCAAAGGTGGCTTCCTAATCTTGCCTCACGGTCGGAACCTAGGAAAGAGTATGTTTACACCCAACTTTTTCCAAAACAAATCGAATTTCATCATTAGGTATAGTACAGATAAAAGCTCGTAATTAGATCAGAAATACAAATAAGATTAAGTTAGGGTTCGGGTTGGGACAGCAGAAAGGGGAGAGAAGGTGCGCGCGGTCGACAGAGAAGGGCCCAAGGAATACCTGGCGAAGGAACCGACGAGGCTAGGCCGAGTATGTGGCGTAGGGCGGCGGCGGCGGCGACGATCGCCTAGTTGCGGTGGCGCTACGAGAGCTCGCTCGCGAGCACGGTACACGGGAGAAGAATTCGGCTGGTCGACGGCTGGCTGATTTGGGCTGCAACTTCTGGGCCTTTCAGCCCAGCCGTTCGGAGCTCTCTAAATTTTTTGTGGGCCTGTAACAGGGGTTGAATACCTATAGGTCCAATGTTCAAAATTGAATTGTTCAATAAAATCGGTTTGGCGTTGCTAAAAATATATATATATCTGTTTTGGCTGTAAATAAATGCCCAATATTTCTTGACAAGGCTTGGCCACACAGGGTGTGTTTGGTTGCTGAAATTTGTTGTAGCCGGGCTTCATTGGGCAGCCATTTTCCTGTTTGGTTGCATTTTGGCCCATTGTAGCCCTGCCCAAACCGGCCTGCCGTACAGACTTAGCCGGGCCAGGAATGAATCGCAGGGTTGGTGATTCATTCCTGGCCAGGCTCGGCCGGCCGGGAGAGGGCGAGGTTGCTTCGTCTCACCTTCGCTCCGTCCCAGTTCGTTCACTCTCACTCTCCGCTCCAGCGTCGGAGTCCTCGCCCGACCCTCGTCGCGTCGCTCCCCGTCCGTCCCGGGGAGTGGAGGGTCGCCTCGAGACGGCCGCTCCACCGGGCGGTGGTCGGTCGCTGGCTCGTCCAGCTCCACCGCGCTCGTCCAGCTCCGCCTCGAGGTTGTGGCTGGGGGGCTCGCCCACGGCGGCGAGGGGTACGACCGAGCCGGGAGCTCCTTCTCCTTCGCCAGGACGCCGGATCCCTCGGGCGACCCGGCGTCCCACCGAAAATGGCGGCGAGGAACGGCGACCACTGCCGCGGAGGAGGAGCGCGCGCCAGGGCGGCGGGGCGAGATTTAGGACGGCGCGCCCGCCACAGCGCCCGGGCACCGGGAGCGAAGCGGTGGGCGCGACGCGGATCTGATCTGGAGGTGCCACCCCGCCCCTTGTGGCCGCCTAGAGGCGCGCACGACGGCGGCAACGCGGGGCGGTTACGCGCACGGTATGGTTGAGTTGAGCACGCGACGGCCGTTACGCTCGCATCGCCGGTGGTGCTCGGTGCTTGGTGGAGCAGCACGCCGCCTTGCGTTCACGGCGTCTTGCACTCGGATTTTGACCGGAAGAGAATGGGAAAAAAGGTGTATGACATGTGGGCTCCACCATGTGGTAAGTTCACCAAACCGCAGAAGAGGTGACCCTAACCAAAGAAACCAACCAACCAAACACTCCATCTATAAGCCGGGCTACAATGGGCCACCAAAATCAAAAAGCAACCAAACAAGTGGAGGTTGACTTGATTGATGCAGGCTAGTTTCAACCGGCTAGATTGGCTAGCCGGGTTACATTGGGCGTCATTAACGAAACACACCCACAAAGGAGAAAGTGGGCTGGGGTGTTTTTCTCGTCGTTGCATGGCTTTTGGTGGGCATCGTTGCCCAACAGGTGTCGCATGCTTGGGCGAAAACGCACGAGGCGGGCTGTTTCAGCTGCGCTTAGCATAAATGTGCGCTTTAGTTTTGAGAGATTTTTTTTAGTAATTTAGTTTTAGAATTTGTGGGCACTTAATGACTTCTTAGGTTAGATTTTGTTTGAGTCTTGACTCTTGAGTGCAAGGTAGGATGAGACAGTGCAGCCTATTTTTTTTAGACGGGATGGTGTCATCTTTTTTGTTTGGTTGAGTAGATGGGACATCTTATGAATTCTTAATTTTATTTTGTATGATAAAATGGATGAAGAGGTAGGGGATATAGTTGCTTTATTTCCTTTAACAACATTTAGTCTGAGCCATGGCTGTCATGGTTTGTCACTGCCCCAGCTCGATTCACCCCGCTTCCTCCACCAATCTTTGCTAGCGTGTCTTGCGGAGCGCTCTCGATGAAACTTCCATTAACGTTTTTGCACATCAAGGTTATTGCTCGGCACATGTTTCATATGCAAACACTATATACCATAACTATAATCATTAAATAATTAAGATCAAATAATATTACGAAAGTATGAGTACAACTAAAAGCTGACGGTTGAATGAGACAAACAATTATGGTATGTAATTCATCTAAATAACCTTCAATGTGATTAAGCATTTGCCATTAACTGGTTAAATAAACAAGTTCTAAAGTTATAAAAATGGTGAAAATAAACATGTCATAGTAAGGCACAAAAAACAAACAGCAAAATGGTGAAAATAAAAACTCAATCCTAGAGAAAAAATAAAAAATAAAAGAAAGATTTAAAAATCATGGATCAATAATACAGAAGAAAAAATCCCCTAAATGAGACAAACAATTATGCCATGTAATTCATCAAATAACTTTCAATGTGATTAAGCATTTGTCATTAATCGGCTAAATAAACAAGTTTTAAAGTTCTAAAGACGGTGAAAAATAAACATGCCATAATAAGGCACAAAAAAAAAAAAAAAACCAAAGAAAATGGTGAAAATAAAAACTCAAACTCTAGAGAAAAACAAGAAAGAAAAACAAACTTTTAAAAATCATGGATCAATTAGACAAAAGAGCAAAATGGTGAAAATAAAAACTCAAACTCTAGAGAAAAAACAAGAAAAACAAATCAATTAGACAAAAGAAAAAACATTAAAAAAAACAAATCAATCTCTAGAGAAAAACAAGAAAGAAAAACAAACTTTTAAAAATCATGGATCAATTAGATAAAAGAGCAAAATGGTGAAAATAAAAACTCAAACTCTAGAGAAAAACAAGAAAAAAAAAAATCAATTAGTCAAAAGAGAAAACATTAAAAACCGCTAGAGGAAGGGCTTGAACCTTCGACCTTGTGGTTAACAGCCACACGCTCTAACCAACTGAGCTACTCCAGCTGACTTGCTGGTGGCAGAAAAAGTAATGTGTATTATATAGTGCCGTGACGCGAGCGTGTCCGCGGCTCGCTTTCGTCCGCCGAGTCAACATCAACAACATCCTCTCCAACAAGCCACGCCCAGTTCGTGCACGAGGAACACCAGAACGAGAAGCGATTGGAGCGAGGCGACGACGGCGCCATGAGCTACCAGAAGGTCCCGGAGTCGTATCCTCCACCAGGCAAGCCCCCTCCCATCTTTCCTCGATCCGTCCTCCTCTCCAATCCCTGCACTGGCTTCCGTTTTCTCGATCCGAAATCCCCGGTCAGAGATGCCCTCCACCACTGCGGCGCCAATCCGTCGGCCACAGATCGAATCGTCGGCATGAATTCGCCGGCCAATGCGGCGCCGGATCTTCCCCTCGGTTGGTTGTTTCAAGTTTGGAAGGCCCATTGTTACTGATCTGATCCGAGTTTTTTTTTTCTGCAGGGTACTCGCAGCCGTACCCGCCGCCGCAGCAGGCTCCACCGCAGGGCCTTACTACCCGCCGCCGCAGCAGCAGCCGCCTCCGGGGTACCAGGGCTACTTTAACAACAGCCAGCAGCCCTATGGCTACCCGCCGCCGCGCGATGGACACCACCACCATCACGGCCACCATCACCACCATGACGACCACCATCACCATCACCACCACCACCACCATGAAGACGATGACTGCTGCCTTGGCTTCCTGAAAGGATGGTAATGCAGGCCTTGCTCTTTTCTGATCACTTATTAGGATAGAAAAGGCAAATCATCTATCTTTGCCGATCACGTATTAGGGTAGAAAAAGCAAATCATCTATGCTTTAGCTGTTTACATAGGGGTAGTAGTCTTGTGCTGATCAATTTATATCAGGGGAATCAGTGAATCTTCTGTCTAAATAAGCAATATTTGAACTGGCCCATGTACAATTGGTAAAAAAGGGAACAAAGTTGGTTTGTGCAATCTTCTTGATGAAAATGGTATAAGCTTTGTTCCAGTTCTAGGCAAACTGAAAATTGTATACTGATTTGTGAAGATGCAGATTCATATTGACTTTGAAATGGCAGATAGCCTGAAATTTAAAAGTTATTATATCGCAATAGCTTAGTAACATTTCATTTGTTCGTGTTCCCTTGCTTGGTTAGCTGCCTTACAGTTTTGTTATTTGTGCATCTTTTCTAGGACTAACAATGAAATTATCTGCAGTAGTTAAAACAATGAAAGAATGTATACAGGATTAGTTGCCATGCTTCTTGTGAACTTATTTAGACAGGCTGTATTTACTGTATGTTGACATGGGTTTAATAGACAACTTTTCTTGGCCATGAAACAGTATAAGTTATTGCTGTAATGTATGTTGTATGCTGAGATTGTGGAGATTACACCCTCTGATTCAAAATACGTTGTTTAGGACACTGATAAGGTTAAGGTCACAAGGTCAAACTTTGATCAATGATTTCTTTAAAATAGGACATTTCAATCAAATGCAAATTAAATGTTTTAAAGTTCATGGTGAATCTACAAACATATATAGCTTGAATTGCCAATCCATGTAATCTTTATTATACATAGATAGTCAAAGTTAAAAAAAAAAAAGTTTGACAGGCAAGTACCCTAAAAATACATGTATTTTGAATAGGAGGAAGTGGCTACTATGTTCTGTACTTTTGTATTACATTATATACTCTGGCCTGACACAAACATAAGTCAATCTTCGGTCTCAATACTTTATTTTTGCACAAAATGTTGCACTCTCGTATTATTGGGTCAATGCTATCTAATGTGTACATCAATTACTACTGTTGACCAAAAAAGCGCCTCCTTAATATGGTCATTTAACTAATTTCAATATGCCTGTGAAGCTGAACAAGGAAAATAACACACACATTGCCAATGTGTTATGGAAGCACTTCTTAACATGCCACAAGTTTTTCAAACATGGCAAAAAAGAATTGATACCTTGATTTATCCAATTTCCCTATCGTGTTTTCGTGTGCTATGTCACTGAGAGTAAGTTTGGGCTGTAATTATGTCTTAGAGGAGGATGCAGCATGACTATTTTCATAATAACCATGTCTTGAGAAAGAAACATTGTAGTGTTTCTAGTTCAATAACCACATAACCCATATGTGTTTCCTTTTTGCAGGCTGGCTGCTCTTTGCTGCTGCTGCATACTGGATGAATGTTGCTGCTGCTTCTGACATACATGCACCTGAAGCTCGTTGTATCTGGGATCCTGGGATAGCAAAATTATGCCTGAACATTTGACTGATTTATGGATAGCGTTACTTGAATTTTCCTTGTGTTATTGTTCGTGAATAATTTGAATATTATATCGTGTTAATAAAAGGTATTTGCAATGTTTCTTTCTCTATCTGCTCCGAGCTGATTAGTCCATGAAACGACGTGAAATCCTTTCTGATTTCCATCAGAAAGCAATGTTTTTGAGATTAATGTGGGAGCAAAAACAATGTTCCTTTCTGATTGTTTTTGAGAATAATGTGGGAGCAAAGAATACAAATACATAAACATATTTTGTCAATATCAGCTTCCATCTGATCATGGGCAATTCCATATATAAAATTATACAGATAGTTTTTTTTTTCACAAGGAACAGCAAGCAGTTCCATATATAATTATATGAGTCTTTTCTTTTCTTTCTCCCACCTGAATTAAGTTAACAGTGCCACTGCATTTTATAATGAGCTACTACTGTCTAGCTTGACAACTCTGCCTGCTGCAGGCTGCAGCACCGCTCCAGCTGAAAGAAATGAATAGAACAAGGGAAAATAATTGCCTGATCACATAAGTTGATCTTTCATCTCCACCCTTACGTGTTCCTTCTTCAATCCAAATGTGTCCTTGGACAAGAAACCCAGCGCCTTGCTCCGGATGGTCGATCGAAAGGCGTTGTACACTGCTAGCTGCATTTCGTCAGGTCCATCCGTTCATGCTTCATCCAACGCTCCATCTCGGTATGCTTCTTCTGCAAACCATATACTGTAATCGAGTTACATTTAGGAATAGGGGATTTAATATAAATTAAGCAACGTCGGTGTACTACACTGCTACTGATGATATGTCAGAATTTCCAAAGCTACTGCATTTACAAACTGTTAACTGAAGAAGAAGAGATGAGCCTGGCATGGATGATGGAAGCCACTCAGACCAACCAAGGAGGCTGCCTGCGAGACCACACGCAGCGGAGCGTGGCCTCTGCAGCTGGAGGCCACAGGCAGCTCATCCTTGGCTTACCAAAGCAGAGCTTCCCTCGCCATGCAAGGCCACTCCTCTAGTCCTCTGCCCAACTAGTAGTATCTGCACTGCATGCCTCCCTCTCCGCTCATAACTTCCATATGAATGGATCATGAATTAATTTCAGATAAGAGCCGCCCGGACTAGCCAAGGAGACTGCCTGTGATCACAAGGTTAAGCTGGAGCCAAGCCGAGAGGCCACAGGCAAGTCATCCTTGGCTATCTGGGCAGACTCTTATCGCCACCCTCTGTCACACACAATGTGTGTTTGCGTGTTTGTGATTGGATGCAATGCTCTGCGTCCCATCCCGCTATTTATACTGTCCGAGTACAGAAACGAGTTGGTGACTGGTGGTAACCGGTAAGGTCATACAAGATGGAAAGCGGCTGCTACCAAAGCTTTGGATGACAGAAATGTGGAGCATCGAACATATCCTCAGCTCCTTTTTTCCTTGAAATGTGCACATCCATCCAGATTACGATGATGCATGCCCTGTCCATATGCCAATGATTGAGTGATGCACCTTATCGCTAGCCGAAATTGGGAAAACCGGGACCGGGAATATATGATTTCGTTCTTGCAAGGAGATCGAGCACCTGTACATCTCCGGGAAGATCATGTTGACCTTCATTTGAAAGGTTGGGTCGTCTTTGTTTTTTTCCTGGGTAGGTCGGATCATCTGTTGACCTTCATAAAGTTGTTAAAATAGATAGAGATTTGATCCCTTGTGTAGATATGCGGCAAAGAACAGTGCCCGGTACCATTCTGGAGATTTCTCCATGGGCCCGTGGATGTTGACGTTCACCTGCCTGAAAAATCACTGAATTCATCTTCGTCAATCAATCTTGAAGGTTTGCCGGCCTAATCTTCGAAGATAATCACAGAGGTAGGGTTTGCGTGCGTTGTGAGTATTTGCGTTGAACTATGTAATCTAAAAAAAGAATTCATGGTATTGCTTAGTGATTGTCAAGCATGATAAAGTCCATTTATATATAGTTGAGCTAGTCTTACTTATCACTAACTAGAGGTGAAGTAATAGAGGCGCAACATGTTTCTTGGTTTGTGTATATGTAGTATGTACCGTGTACGTGTTGGCGAGGACGTGATGGTCAATGGAGATAGAGAAGGTCAAGCACTGAGAGACCAAATATGAGAGGATCATGGGTCATCAGCAACAAGCACACACAAGGGCAACAAGAGCGCATGTGGAATGTGATGAAGATGATGACCAACCAAGGAATGTGCTGAGAACGACTTCCTAATCGCTCGGGCTGAGGACGAAACATACAACAACAAAAGGAGGAAGCATGTGAGCTACGCAGACTTGAGTTTGTTTAGCGGTTTGGGGATCAAAGTGAGCACTAAGTTAGAGAATAGGAGCATTATTGTAATGTGTAATGATATTATAAATAAGAGAAGTGGCTTCCCAAGGTAGCAATACCTTTTATTTCCTAGAGCTAGCCAATTACAAGGATACATAAGAAGAGATAGGCTAGAGTACAATGTCAGAGATTGGAGTGTGGTTTGCACCAAGGCCAAACCGACAAGAAGTGCTCTATTAGTTTCTTGGAGAGAGAACCTTCTGTAATTTGTTTTCCTTTTCTTTTTTTGCCTGGTGCCTTGTATTTCCTTTTCTTTTTATAGCCTCTAGTTTGTACACTCTCATTCTTTCATTTAATTGGAAAGCAAAAAAATAGGTAGGAGGCTCCCCTACTGATTCCCTAAAAAAAAAAGACCCGTCTAGCACATTCTGACTTAAGAGGTTTGCCCGCTGAGAGTATACTACCCCACAAACCCTAGGTATAAAATTTCTTCCTCCGGCCTCCATTCCCACACTTTCCGCCCTTGGTTGTCAATGTTTTGGCCCCTCTTAGCTCTCCCCTTCCCATTATCCATTGTTCCTCATTAGGTCGTCGTTTCCCTCTCTTCTCTCTAGCTCCCCTACATCCTCTAAGCACGGACCGCCCCACTCCCTACCTCTCAGTCCCCTTCCCTCCTCTTCTCTAGGCACGCCACGCTGGGGGCGTCAACCGTGTCATGCACTATGCCACTCATCACTGTCAAGCTCCGCACCTTCGTAGTTCCATAAACTACTTGAGCTCGAGGCTCAAGGCTGCGGACTTGCTCCACTTGTTGCCCCCCTACAAACTCCAAGTTGCTGAAGCTATGAGCCACATAGATCTAGTGTCTTCACCTCCGCAACTCCATGTAGATCTAGTCTAGCATCACAAAAGTGGTGAACCATTGATATCTACGCACTTTTAGGCTGAGTGCAAAGTGGCGAATCTAGAACATTAGCTCATTGCGGTCAAGTAGTAGGTGACGGGATCAAATATGCATTGATTCTCTATTTTGAGAGTGATTTATATGTGGATAAGAGGAGTTTTAGTGCTATTTTAAAACAAGTCATCGGGGTCGGCGGACCCGACAATATACACTGGATCCACCCTGGCCGAGTGTTTGTTTAACATATGATCAACCTTTTAAAATTATATTGTGGACAGTCTGCACAAAAGTTACTAGTAGTATATAGTTTGTCTGATGCTTGGATCGAATATAGCTTTGCTTCCATTTTTTCTCTAGTCAAAAAGGGTTCCTATAGCTTATAATAAAGGTTATAATAGTTCTAGTTTTGTTTCTCATTATGGAACTAGGAGGACTCTCCGTGCGTTGCCGCAGGTACGAAGCAAAAAATATATAAGAGAGAATTAGTGGACACCTCACAATTCATGTGGCTGTAGCAAAAAAAAAATCTATGTCATGCTGTAAAAATAATTATTATTTTCCAAGCTCATAGCAAGGGTTTCATATATCTAATGTAAACATAAATTGATGAAATCGAAATATGAATTTGAATCTTAGAGAGAAAAAGGAACCCTGAAAAACATATTATGAAAGGAAACTTCGATTTTATGTGCCATACCGAAGAACAGACTTTTAGTTTAGTTGGTGCTAACTTGGGATAATAACGTATCCGCATGCAAGGATCTACGATATGTTGTGATGGTCTGAGTTCCGTATTAAGAACCGCATGGAATCTAGCTTAACACCATTGCCGAACGCCGTCATTTAAAGAAACGGGGCATCGATATCTCTCGGGCGGGCGCAGCTTAGATCTTGGCGTCAAGCCCCTCGGCGTGCGTGGGGCGACGGTGGCGCGGCAGATGGGCAGGTTGGCGCTGCGCGTGAGCATCCAAATGGGTTTGACGTGAGTCGTGGTGGACGGCCGCGCCCACACGCCGGCAAAGACACGAACCTCCTCCCCGCCCGTGTAGTACTCCGCCAGAACACCGCGCATTCCTTCCGGCTCATCGCCGCCCTCGGCGGCACCAAAGACCGTCTTTGCCCATCGCCTCGCAGGGTCCTGCATCACCCGCACCCGGCACCACGACGGGATCTCCTCGAGTCTTGCCGCTTGGTCTCCTCGGCAACAAAGAGCCGCCAAAGTTGTTGCCGGGGCGTAAAGCCACCGAAGATGGTGTTGAGCACGACGCACGACATGCTGAAGACGAAGATCAAGATGGTGGTCGCCCCCGCTCCACTTTTGCACACACCACGGTCGATTGTTTATTAGATTTATATAGAATTGATTGGGTGGAATAGGAACCGCAGTTGGTTGTTCCAATTCTAGTGGATCACTCAATGCCGTGCCTCTTCGTTTGCATGCTGTGCCTCTTCGTTTGGAGCTGCGGAACCGCCGGTGGATTGAAAGGTCACGATGGTTGCATGTTGGTCGCATGTTAGTGAGTTGCGGGACCCATGATGATGTGGCTTCACCACAACTTAGAGAAACTTCTAAGTGGGGGTTTCCCATATAGAAGGTTTAGATGTGGGCTCACAAGCCTAGCCTGATTTTTAGCGTCCGTGAGGTCTTTTCGCTACGTGAGAGGCATCGGCAGCCTCAAGCACGGTTCAAGCACCAGCTAGCGACAGAGCTAATTGATCATACCTGGACCTAGTTCATTTTCTACTCCTGTAGGTTAGGTTACCGATATCGTCCGACATGGAATCCAATCCGATCATTATATTTTTTTTCCAATTTTGTGATAACAATTTTTTAGAAGAAACAATGTTCCCATTATTGTATATATAAACTCTGTTATGGCTACAACACTCCATCTTCATTGTTTATTGACAAAAACACCAACATATATAATGATGATCCTTTAACATTAGATTAGAGACATTATCGTTCTTTCTGTAAACTTAGGATAGAAGAATTAGGAACGACAAGGTAGAAAAAGATCTCCTTTTCATTCAATGCTTTATATCTTCCTCTTAACCGAAATATAGTTTTGTTAGCCCTTAAGAGGAGTAATCAAACCTTGGTATACATTCTTATATTTTTTTCTAAAAGTGACCGAGGGTACAGATTTTGGCACGACATCATAGCTACTGTTAGCTAAATTTTGTACATCATGCCGGAGGACTGTAAAAATGGTAGCTCTGACTAAAGAAAGTATTTGACCGCATACATAACCACATCTCTAGCTAGCTTCACACTCTGTGCCCTGAATGAAGCAGGAAGAAATGAACAGAGAAGAAGGGCAAATAATTAAGTGCCGTTAACTCTAAAAATAAATTGGTCTGATCATCTTCATCTTGTCATTCCTCCTCTCCATTATTTCAACGGGCCGGCCTAATAAGAACCCCAGACTGCTTGGTTGCGATGAGGGGACGTAGGCTGAATGAAACTGTATTTGCCTTTTAAAAAGAAAAGAAACTGCATTTTAGAAGAAAAAAGTGTGTGGTAAGAAGTTCTGTAAGCAAGTAAAAAAGAACTGAGATGTTGTTTATATGTCTAGTAAGTATGTGGCATTCCCATCTGACCGAACATGATGCGTAGCAACCAACGTACGCACGTGTACGTATATATGTTCTCTCTCTCCGTGCAGTGTAGTGCAGCAACTGATAAAAACCGAAGAAGAGGCGAGCCTGGCATGAAGGATGAGAGCCGCTGAGGCTAGCCAAGGAGACTGCCTGCGATCGACCACCACACGCAGGAGAAGAGAGAAGAAGAGCCTCCCTCCCTCCCCTGCAGGTGGATGGATCGAAGCCACACAGGCAAGTCATCCTTGGCTACCCGAGCAGTGCTCTCATCGCCATGCGAGGCCGGCCCCTCCTCTCCTGTGCTCCGCTGCAGCTTCACTCCTCTCACACGCACGCACAGCTACTCTGACCTAAAACTTTCCAGATCGGGGCTGGTCGTCGATGGTTTCTGCGCCACCTCGCCGCCTCCATTTATAGCAGTCGGAGCGGATCAAGTTGACGCCGACGGGACCCGAAAAGAATGGGCCAAACCAAGCGCGGCCCATGCCGCCGGTTTAACATCTCAATCTTTCCCTTATTGGAAAATGCACAGGATCGGGAATATGGTTCGCGCCCATCCATCCGTAATGATAAATTGTGCGGTGGCGGTGCGGCGGCGGCCGGTGCCCATGCTTCGCCGGACGCGCGCCCCCACGTACCCACCCATGCAGTGCGATGCGGCGGGCCGACATGAGCACGCGCAAATCACAAGGGCCCGGTGGGTGGGTCTCTGCCCGCCTTGTCTGGGAGGGGGGAGAATTCGGTTGGGCTGCAGAATAATTTGGCAAACACTTGCATCCCTACCTACGCGGACGGCTATTGCTTCAAATTAACGCCGATCGAGGCTATTGCTTCAAATTAACGCCGATCGATTGTTGTGCGGACCGGAAGGGTTTTCAATTTTTGTTGGCATTTTCTAAAATTCTGCGTTGTATATATATATATATATATATATATATATATATATATATATATATATATATATATATATATATATATATATATATATATACACACAAATGCTGCTGGTCGACGTCACCAGTGACCTCAACTGCTCCAACTTTAATTAAATAATATAAATCAAGCCCACGATCACTTGTCTTGGCTCGCTCGCGATTGCAGATTTCGGCCAACCAATGGAATCTTTCCCTCAACTATTCATATCTTTTTTTTTTTTTTTTTTAATTACACAAAGACAACGCAGACGCTCAACACGCACGCACACTCACCCCTATGAACACACGTGACGCAAAACCCTACCCCTATGAGCATCTTCGAAGGACTGAGCCGGCAAATCTTGGAGTTCGAAGTCACCACCGGCGCCTCGCTATCGACGGGGGCGTCGCGCTTACCACTTAATGCATAGCGCCGGAAAATCCCGAAATAAATCCAGGATATAGTGTCGCACCCCGGATTTGAACCCCGGGTGGGAGCCCCTAACCAATCGCCTTTACCATTGAGCCATGAGCCCCTTGACTCAACTATTCATATCTGTGTGTGCCCTAGCTTTTTAATGCCTTGGTAGCTAGACTTTTCTCTTTTTTTCCTTGCTCCATCTACAACCTGTGTGGCAGACCTCTCCAGCAGCTAATAGCTCATTATAGACGACTATAGTCGTTGAATTGTACTCCATGTGGGTATAGATATTTGTATAACATCCAAAACAACAACTATAGCCGGTTATAAATATTAGTACACCACACTTGATCCTGAGCACCTCTATCAAGTTGAGGAATTAAGTTAGACCTAGCTAACCGGTTTGTTTACAAGTTAGATCTTTTTGGTCGGCCAACCCTGTATGGATAATTTCTGGCTCCACCACGGCACATAGCTTTATTTCATTTTAGAAATCTTTCTTGAAAATATATTTTTTTAATTTAGAAATCTTTCTTCAAAATATATTTTTAAAAAATGTTCATTCATTTTCATACTAATATAGAAAAGAGAGATAAAAGAAATAAGAAAACATATGTAAGATTTCCAGCCACCATCGCATCTCATAAACATTTGAAATGGCATATAGCCATCTAGCTGGGGAGAGGGTGAATTGGCCTTCTCTTACAATCATTCAGAACAAATCTCATGGTAGAATCGGTAGAAACCAGATGATCTTTGTTCTAAGGAAACATAGTAAAACCGAGTAGATTGAAGAAAAAAACATGCGTAAACTAGGTTGAATACCTAAATATAGCTTCAATTTTAAGATATTTTTATTGAAAAGATAATACCTTTTTATGTATAAATATTTTACTTTATCTTTACGAACTATCATCACAATTCGATTGGCCACCCTATACTTTAGTATGATATATAATGCTAAGAGAGTAAAGGGTTGTAAGTGGACGGTATGCTAATGGAGCGGGGAGAGAGAGGAGAAGTGGACTGTAAATTTACAACTCGCTTAGATATAAGAATAAAAAAGCTTTGTGAGACAGATAGATATAAGCTATGTATTAATCATGAAGATGTTACTATGCAATATGGGTGGACTCTGAGAGGTAGGGTACAAGGACTCACACCAGTTGACAACCGGCTGTGTATATTAACCTTCCTCTAAGTCGGATGAGCCAAATGGCGTCATGTAGGCTGGACTGCCGTTGAAATCAACAGAGGGCACAAACATGGAATCATGGATGGTTTCAATAGTTTCAGCTTCTTCCTCTCTCTTTTTTTTACTCTCGTTATAGACATAGATACTTGTATGTATATACACTCATTAATCTAAACGTATACATACACACACTATTCTAATTTCTATATACGAGTACCTCTCGGTGTAGTAGGGTTTACTAAAAAATAACGATGTCATCAATGCAGATTATGCTTCAAAGAGGAAACTCGGACTCCGTCGATTCGAGAATGCCACGGATTGGCCTAAAAACTAATGGGCCTTAATTTGTATACCTGCTCGGAGTCCGGCCGGGTCAAACGATCTTGCTATCAGATTGGCAATACGTAGTGGGTGTTTGGGTGGGCTGTGCGCTTGGGCCTGTCCGTTTCGTGCCGCCACAACACAAGGAAAACAAGGAGGATCGTTTGACCCAAAACAATGGCCTACAAACAACACTACACTAGAAGGCCCAACTAATTAGAGATACGAACACACAACACCGCAGTTCTTCTAAAAACACACCGCAGTGTACCAAAGGGGGGAAAAACACAACGTTCCCCGCGATGACAAGACGTCAATGGTGTACTTTGGGAATCTCGCGACAATGGTGACTTTGGGAACTCTAAATCTGCCGGGCAGTCAGTCCTTCAGAGGTGTTTATATAGGGTTTGCGTACGTGTTTGTAGGGTGAGTGCGTGTGCGTGTTCATAGGGTGAGTGCGCGTGCGTGTTGGAAGCGTCTATGTTGTACCGTGTAATTCTCACCAAAAAAAATTGAGTTTGCACGTGTTGCTAATCGCAATCAATGGCTGACTCAGTTTCACTAACATACTTGTACCAAAAAATCTAAATCTAAATCTCCTATAAAGAGGCCCCACTGGAGTTCTCGGATTCTGACTGGGTAACTGCAATTCCGCTCGGTTCGCTCGGCTCGACCCCGTCCCCTTCCCTTCCGGCCGCTGAGTGCTCCACTAGAATGAACAGACAACTGCAGTTCCTCTTCTCGCTCATCAATTCTGCCTCCGTAGTAATTGCTCCACCCAATTTTGGAAATATAAGGCCGCTGCTTCCTTCCTGCCGCCCACACCACCATCGATGGAATTGAAAACGCTGCCGCATCGTGGGCACGCTGCTCCAAATCGTCGTCGTGCTGCGTTGCGCTGCAGGAGTGCCGCGAGTCGTTGCCGTCGGCTTCGCGCGCGGAGTGCCCGCCTCGTGGACCGGATCCTCGACGCCCACGCGCCGCTGTGAGCCGCCGGAGAGGATCCGCTCGCCGGGGATGGAGATGGAAGCAGGGGAGCCGGCCTGCTCCACCCACGGACGTTGTGAGCCGCCCGCCGCGCGGGGAGAGGAGCCGCCCACCGCGCTGTGAGCCGCCGGAGAGGAGCCGCTGCCTGCCCTCGCCGCGTCCCCTAGGAAGGATTGGCGTAGGAGCTCAGAGGGCATGGCGATGGGAGAGCACGGGCTGCCGGCCTGCCCGTCGCCGAGCCGGAGACGCGCCCACCTCTGCCCCTCGCGTCGTAGCAGCGACCGGTGCTCCGAGGGATTCCACGGCCGCGGCGGCGAGCTGCAGGGCCGCGAGCGCCTCCAGCGCTCCGCCGGGCGCGGCTGCTGGGGCCGGGAGGGAGGGGAAGCAGAGGGGTGGAGGGAAGAGCAGAGCGGCACATCTAGGGGAGAGGGAAGCAGAGCAGGGCATCCGGTCCGAAGAGGGGCGGAGGGAAGCAGAGGAGCCATTCGTGCCGCCGTGCGGACTGCGGAGGTGGCGGCGCTGAAAGGTGAAGCCACGACAGAAGGGGAAGGAGTATATGGGCTGCTTTCTTTTCCTTTTTTCCTTTTTTTTTTTCTTCATGTAATGCTCTAAGTTGCTATTTTTAGTTCTTAATTATTTTTTGCCGCCCACCAGCCACCAGTGAATTGTGTCATCTGCTCCCCGGCTTCGCCCTGAAAACACCTTCGCTGTAGCAATCTCTTTTTTCCCTATATTATCTCATTTATAATCTGTGAAATAAAGCTTTTGATTTCTTATTTGTCATTTTTATATTTCTCTGCTACGTTGGCATAGCCCAGGTGGAGATCAATCATGTCACCAAGGTGATTTCTCATTTCCTACGTATATACACTAGCTAAATACGGCAAACATATATGCCGATGCATTTGTTGGCTTCTACCTATACCACATGATACAACACATACCGTCTCATCTTTAGGCATGTCCAAATACGACGGCTTACTATCGATTCAATTAACCATTGAATAACCAAATCAAATATTCATGTCCATTCAACTTCTCTATTTAGCATATATAATCAAATTCATTCAAATTTTCTCTTCAGATATCCGCAAAGAACGCGGGGAAGAATCCTCTAGTAACCTTAATTAGCAGGCCGATCGAGCAGTATTACATCTTGGATGGCAGCAGCACCTCCTTGTTGACGCTAGCTGGAATCAGTATCTGTGTCTTCGGGATCATCAGCATCAAGGCTTTCCCAAATTTCTTTGAGTTCTTTATTCAGCTCGTCTGTGGGGCCAAAGAAGTCTTCTGGAACCATAACGCGTCCGTTCATTTCGTAGGTCTCGCGGACCCAGGCCCGGTACTTCGAAGAAGTCGTCCTGATCGGCCTGCAGCCTCGCGATCATCCTGCGGATCAGCATGTCCGCATCCTTCTCCTCGAGGTCCTCCTCGGTGTAGATGCCGTGCTCTCCAAGGTAGGGACGGGGTCGGTCTCCCTCGTCCTCGCGAGAACCCAGCTCAAGTGACTCAGAGGCATCTCCAACCAATTTGTCTCCGACGAGGAGTCTGCCACCGCCTCCCAAAGACTCGGGAACCATAACGCGTCCGTTCATTTCGTAGGTCTCGCGGACCCGGGCCCGGTACTCGAAGAAGTCGTCTGATCGGCTGCGGCCTCGCGATCATCCCTGCGGATCAGCATGTCCGCATCCTTCTCCTCGAGGTCCTCCCCTCGGTGTAGATGCCGTGCTCTCAAGGTAGGGACGGGGTCGGTCTCCCTCGTCCTCGCGAGAACCCGGCTCAAGTGACTCGGAGGCATCTCCAACCAATTTGTCTCCGACGAGGGTCCGCGGCCGCCTCCCGGACCCCAAGGTCTTGGAGTGCGGGACGCAGCCGGAGTTCCCCCGGAGGAGCCGCCCCACGGCGCCATCGCTCGCCTCCTCTGCCGCCTCGCTCTTCGGACACGCATCCTCCTTGCCGGCCATATTCGTGGAACCGATCCGCCGCAAGGAGATTCGATTGCTCACGGAGGAGGTGATTGGCGGCGGGTTCGTGCTATGCGTAAGGTACGGCCGCACCTCCCTCACGATATATACACCGGAGCGGCCGGCGGGAGTCCGGGTCAAGCAGTGCTTGGCGCTTGGGCCTGAAATACCGGCTAGAAGGCCCAACTTGAACACACAGGGGTGTGTTTGGTTGTGATGTCAATGTAGTCCGGCTAGCCCATCCTAGCCCGGGCTAGGAATAGACAGCCAAATCTAGCCTCCCTGTGTTTGTTTGGTTGTTTTTGTTTTTGGCGACCCATTATAGCCCGGTTTTGAGATTGAAGTGTTTGGTTAGCTGATTTGTTTTGATAGGGTCACCTCTTCTCTGATTTGGTAAACTTACCACCTTTGGCACATTTTATCTGGACGTCATCTCCTTCGACTCTTGTGGTCCGAGAACAGAGCAAAGAGGATACTATCTCCTTGATTTCTCGAAGGAGTATCAACTTGCACGGCGATGATTTTCCAAATCAATCGCCAGCTTATCACAAAGATCATCTTTGTAATAATCGATTTCAAAGAAAATCCGGCGCCTAGCAACAAAGAAAATCCGAGCATCGGCGGCAAAATCGCTAGCCGACGGCCCTCGTTCGCCTCCTCCGACGGCATCCCGGTTCGCCGCCTCCACCGCCTACGACGCGAGCCGGATGAGAAGGCGGGAGGAAAGAGAAACGAATGACTCCCGGCCGGCCCTACGGATGGGCCCGCCGTGGCGGCAGCGGCGGCGCGGCTCTACGAGGGCCGCGTCGAGGCACTTCAGCCGGCGCCGGGGCGCACACCTTCGAGTACCCGCTTCGTCGCCCTCGTCGACCTTGACCACCCGCGCTCTCGACCACCTCTCGCCGGACGAAGCTCGCCGCGCCGCCGTGGACAAGGAGGGGCGGTCCCAGCTCCCCGTGCCGGCGCCCGGCCGCGGTCCCGAGCTCTCCGCCCGGAGCTCCGCCCTTCAAGGGACGGCACCGCCTGGGCCCGTGGAGAGCCGCCCCGCCCAAGTCCGTCCGGTGGAGCTCCCCCGCCTCTCGCCCGACGGCGTCGGCGCTGGGAGGTGACGACAAGGGAGACCGCGGTGAGACGAGCCCGCTCTCGCGGCCGGCCGGAGCCCGGCGGAATGGAATTGTCAACCATGCAATTCCATTTGGGCCATGCTATCTCGGTATCTCGTACGGCCACCGAGCCAAAGCTAGGACGGGACCAACCGAACCAAACACCAAGATCTCTTGTTTGGTTTTGGCTAATTAGTGACACCTAAGGACTAATCTCTCAATGCTAAGTGTTTGACATGATTGAGATTGGTCGGGCCGGAGTTGGTGCTTGTGATCATGGAGAATGGATCAAGGTGATCCAAAAGATGATCAAGCATGCAACTCGGTGGAGGTTTGGAGACCAAAGGTCCCAAGGCAAAGGTATAACCATAGGGCTTTTTGATTTCACACCCAAGACACTATAGAGAGTGTGGGTGATTATAGGATCGATAAGCCGTACTATAAAGAGGGAAAACTTTCGTACATATCGATCCTCACGTGCCTTTAGGTTCAAGTCACATATGCATGCATTCTAACCTAAAGTGCTAACTCCGTCCTTGTTGAAAATGGTTTCAAAATCTGCTAACACATGGTGTCGAGGTGTTCTTCGGGCGTGTCGGCAACAAGAAACAAGTGACGGAAGTCGGTTTGGAGCAAAGGCGAAGGAACGGCGACAAAAACGACGAAGATTTCGCAGCTCGGGCGTGACCGACGCACCGACCGGAAGTCGGTCGAAGGTGACCGGACGGTCCGGCGGTCGGCCCGCGAGAGCATGTTTCCGTGGTCGGGCGCCGACGGGTGAGCCGGACGCACCGACCGGAAGCATCCGGTCTGACCGGACGCGATCGATCGGATGCGCCGACGACGCATCGGAGGAGGGGGGTCAGCGGTCGGTTCGGCTTGTCGGTTGTGATCGACCCACCGACCGGACTCACTAGTGAGTCCGGTCGCAAGGCCCGGCCGCCGCCAAAAGCGTGGTTTCCACCCTTTCCACCACATTTCGTGGTGTGGCCTATATATACCCCCTTGGCTGCCTCTTGCTCTCTCTCTTGGACATTTGAATCATTCCTAACACTCTTGAGCAAGCAAGCAAGCCTCCCTCCTCTCTCATTCTTGATTTGAGCTTCATTCTTGAGAGAAGAGTTGATCCAAGTGCATTGCATCGAGTTCTTGCATCTAGAGGCACTTGGGGATCGTTGTGAGACGGTGGATTTCCCCGTTTCTCTTGGAGGCACCGCTCCTAGCCGGCTTGGTGGATTGGTGGAGGCGTTGGCAAGAGAAGGTGATTGTTCTTGGTCACCTCCGATTGATTTGTGAGAGGATTACGCACTCCTCGTCGGGAAGACAAAGTGCAAGGAATACATTGCTCGTGCTTTGGGTACCACACTTGTTGAGTGGTGTGTTGAGGCTAGCAAGGGCACCGCCTAGCTCAAACACCATCCTTGTGTTGGTCGGCACAACCGGAGACTAGCTTGTCGGTGTACAAGTGAACTCCGGGTGAACAAATCGACTTGTTCATTGTCTTCGTGTGTGGATCATCACCATCGAGTGGTTGATTGTTCATCTACATCCCGGTGATTGGTTCATAGCCTCTTCAAGTCGGTATAACAAGTTTCTCTCACTTGCATTACTTTCCTAGTTTACCTTGTGTAGAGAGCTAGCACTTGCTTGTGTAGGTTGTTCTTGCTAGCATAAGGATCTTATTAGGATTGCTCATTAGCTAGAGTAGTGACATAGACTTTGTGTGGACTAGAGATCATAGAATTATTTAGTCTTGTCACTAGAAGGCTTGCAAGACCACTAGAGCTAGTGCAAACCGTATTTCGCCGTGTTTTATACTAATCGGTTTGTTTAGTTGAACTTGTAGAAAATTTTTATAGGCTATTCACCCTCCCTCTAGCCATCTAGGACCTTACAAGTGGTATCAGAGCCGTGGTCACCATTTTTGAAGGCTTAACAACCTTGGTGTGATAGTATGGCTAATGTCGTGTTCAACCATGTTGGGGGAAAGCCTCCTTTCTTTGATGGGGTCAAGAATTTTGACTATTGGAAGAGATGCATGAGAATGTACTTGGGATCAATCAATGACCAAGTATGGGAGGTGACTGAAAAGGATTATGTCATCCTTGATCCAACCAATCTCACTCCCACCGACAAGTCAAACAAGCAATGCAACACCATGGCATTGAACACATTGTACAATGGCATGGATGTCAAAGTGTTTGAGGGCATCAAAGACCTTGAGAAGGCAAGTGAAGTGTGGGAGAAGCTTTGTGAGACCTATGAGGGCACTAAGGTGGTGAAGAGTGCCAAGTTGTATGTTCTCAAGAGTGAATTTGAGAACTTCAAGATGAAGAAAGATGAGACCATTCCGGAGACATTCCATAGGCTCCAAGTGATTGTCAATGATCTCAAATCATTGGGAGTGAAGACATTGGATAGAGACTTTGGGCACAAATTCTTAATGTGTTTGCCCAAGAGATTTGCCATGTTGAGGAAGATACTCTTTAGAGGTGTATTGGACACATTGACACCTAGTGACTTGCTTGGTGAGGTGCTAATCGATGAGCAAGTTGATGGCATGGAAGATGAAGTGGAGAAGGAAGATGACAAGAACAAGAAGGTTGTGGCATTCAAGGCCGCCACCACCTCATCCAAGGCCAAGGGCAAGTCCAAGGCTCAAGAAGAAGATGATGAGGAAGTCAACCTTGAGGAGATAGATCAAGAATTTGCTATGTTTGTGAAGAAATTTAGCAAAGTCTTGAAGAGCAAGAAATTTGGGCAAGGCTCTAGAAGAAGAAATGATTCATCTAAGAGCAATGAAGAGCCAAGAAAGTGCTTTGAGTGTGATAGTCCATACCATATTCTTACCGATTGCCTAATCAAGAGAGAGAAGGAAACGATGAAGGCATACAAGAGTGGCAAGACAAACAAGAAGAGCAAGACCATGACTTTCAAGAAGACAAATGATGGTGCTTTTGTTTGTTCTTGGGATAGTGATGGCTCATCCGATGAAGAGGAAGAGAAGCCCAAGGCAATGAGTGTAATTGGGCAACACAAGACATCATCCCTCTTCGGCTCATCACCGTCATGCTTCATGGCTAAGGCCACTAAGGTATCATTGTTTGAGCATGAAGAACTAAATAATAATGAAGTAAAATATGATAGTGATGAAGATGATTATGATGATGAACCCACTAGAGATGACCTTTTAGAGATGCTTAAGCAAACTCATATCATGCTTAAGACTAAGGACAAGGAATGTAAAGCTTTGCAAAAGAGTGTAAAAACTCTTGAGCAAAACTTTAGGGAGCTAGAGGCCACCCATGAGGGTCTAAAGGAAGACCATGGGGAATTGGAGCTAGCTCATACAAGGCTTCAAAAAGCCCATGCCTTGCTCTTAGAGAAGAATGATAGAGCTTTGCTCAATCATCAAGAAGGATGTTGGTTCAACATATGACATCATAGATGAAACCCTTGTGGTTGATGTTGAAGAACCATCCATTCCTTCCACATCCACATCAACCCACTCAAGCTCTACTAATAGTGATGGAGTAATTTTAGATTCATCACTAAAGGTTGAGAATGAGACTCTTAAAAGAGAGGTGGATGAGCTCACCGACTCCTTGAGAAAGGCTTATGGTGGGGATGCCCGCTTGCTAAAGTACTTAGGTAGCCAAAGATTTTCCCTTAACAAGGAAGGCTTAGGCTATGTCCCCAAGAAAAGCAAGAAGGCCTTTGCTACTCCAAAGCTTAGCTTTGTGAAGAGCAATGGGCTCTATTGCAATAGATGCAATCAAGTGGGGCATCAAGAGCTAAAATATGCTAAAATGAACATGAACAAGAAATCAAGCAAAGTGCATTCCATATCTTTTGATTCTTGTTATTTGCTTACCAAGGGTGAGAAGGGTGTCAAGGCAAAGTTTGTTGGTACACCCATTGTTGGCCCAAAGAAGAAGGCAATTTAGGTACCAAAGGATTTGGTTGCTAACCTCCAAGGACCCAAAGGCAAATGGATACCTAAATCTTATTGATTTCCTTGTAGGTGAATTACAAGATTGGGGGTAACCATTGGATTCTTGATAGTGGGTGCACTCAACATATGACCGGTGATGCAAGAAAGTTCAACATTATTGATTCAACTCAAAAAAAATGGCAAGCCCATTACATTTGGTGATAGCAAGAGTGGCAAGATACAAGACATAGGCAAGATAGCAATAACCAATGATTTGACTCTATCAAATGTGGCACTAGTGGACATATTGAAGTACAATTTGCTTTCGGTGGCACAAATTTGTGATCTTGGTTACAAGTGCATCTTTGATGAAGATAGTGTTGAGATTGTGAATACAAAAGATTCAAGCTTGATCTTCAAGGGAATAAGATTTGATAACCTCTACCTTGTGGATTTTGGTGCTAGTGAGACTCAAATTAGTACATGCTTGATATCTCAATCTAGCATGGGTTGGCTATGGCATAGAAGGCTTGGTCACGTCGGCATGAAGCAACTCAACAAGTTAGTGACACATGATCTAGTAAGAGACTTGAAGGATGTTCACTTTGACAAGGACAAGCTATGTAGTGCATGTCAAGCCGGCAAAACAAGTTGCCAACACTCATCCAAAGAAGAGCTTCATGAGTACTTGCAAGGCATTTGACTTGATCCATATTGACTTGTTTGGTCCAACCGCATACACAAGCATTGGTGGCAACAAGTATGGATTTGTGATTGTGGATGACTATACAAGATTCACTTGGGTGTTCTTTCTCAATGACAAGAGTGATGTGTATTCATTGTTCAAGACATTTCTCAAGAGGGTGCACAATGAGTTTGACATCATAGTGAAGAAAGTGAGAAGTGATAATGGTAGTGAGTTCAAGAACACAAGAGTTGATGAGCTATGTGATGATTATGGAATCATGCATCAACTTTCGCCAAGTACACACCACAATCAAATGGCCTAGTTGAAAGGAAGAATAGGACTCTCATTGAGATGGCAAGATCAATGCTTAGTGAGTACAATGTGAGTCAATCATTTTGGGCGAAGCAATCAACACCGCATGTCACTACATCAATAGATTGTATTGTCATCCCATGATGAACAAGACACCTTATGAGCTATTGAATGGAAGAAAGCCAACCATTGCATACTTTAGAGTATTTGATGCAAATGCTACATATTGAAGAAGGGTGCAAGACTTGGCAAATTTGACAAGAGGTGTGATGAAGGGTTCCTACTTGGTTATTCCACCACAAGCAAGGCATATAGAGTGTAGAACAACTCAAGTGGTGTATTGGAAGAAGTCCATGATGTTGAATTTGATGAAAACAAATGGGTCCCAAGATGAAGATGAGAACCTCAATGATGTTAGTGGAACTCAATTGGTAAATGCCATGAGAGGCATGGACATTGGTGATATTAGGCCAACTCAAGTTGATGATGACAAAGATGAAGTGCAAATCACTCAAGCTAGTGGTGCTCAAGTTCAAGATCAACAACAAGCTAGTACATCATCTCAAGCAACAACAAATGATCAACCAAGCTCAAGCAATCAAGTACCAATACTCCAAAGCTCAAGTGTTGCTAGAGATCACCTAATTGATCAAATTGTTGGTGATATTGCAAGTGGAGTGCAAACAAGAGGAAGGCTAGTGGCATTTTGTGAACACTTTGCATTTCTCTCACAAGAAGAGCCCGAAAAGGTTGATGATGCCTTGAAGGATGAAGAATGGGTCATTGCAATGCAAGAGGAGCTCAATAACTTTGATAGAAACAAGGTTTGGGAATTGGTAGAGAGACCAAAAGACTACAATGTCATTGGAACCAAATGGGTGTTCAAGAACAAGCAAGATGAAGATGGCATTGTTGTGAGAAACAAAGCAAGACTAGTTGCACAAGGCTACACTCAAGTAGAGGGTCTTAACTTTGGTGAGACTTATGCTCCGGTTGCAAGATTAGAGAAAATTAGAATTCTATTGGCCTATGCATGTGCACACAACATCAAGCTCTATCAAATGGATGTTAAGAGTGCTTTTCTCAATGGCTTCATCAATGAGCTAGTGTATGTTGAGCAACCACCCGGTTTTAAAGATTACCATCATCCCAACCATGTGTACAAGTTGAACAAGACATTGTATGGGTTGAAGCAAGCACCTAGAGCATGGTATGAGAGGTTGAGAGACTTCCTACTTAAAAAAGGCTTCAAGATGGGCAAAGTTGACACTACTCTTTTCACCAAGAAGATTGGGAAAGATTTGTTTGTCATGCAAATATATGTTGATGATATCATCTTTGGATCAACAAATCAAGAGTATTGTGAAGAGTTTGCCAAGATGATGGCAAAAGAGTTTGAAATGTCTATGCTTGGAGAGCTCACATATTTCCTTGGTTTTCAAATCAAGCAAATGAAGAATGACACCTTTATTAGTCAAGGGAAATACATTAGAGACATGGTTAAGAGGTTTGGATTGCAAGATGCCAAGGGCATCAATACACCAATGGGTACCAATGGATCATTGGACAATGATGAAAGTGGCAATATGGTTGATCAAAGGTACTATAGGTCATTGATTGGAAGCTTACTCTATGTGACCGCTTCTAGGCCCGATGTGATGTTTAGTGTGGGCAAGTGTGCAAGATTTCAATCCTCACCTAGAGAGAGTCATCTCACCGCATCAAAAAAAATATTGAGGTACTTGAAGCACACACAAAAATGTTGGGCTATGGTATCCCAAGGGGTCAAACTTTGAGCTTATTGGATATTCGGACTCGACTATGGGGATGCAAGGTTGATAGAAGAAGCACAAGTGGCACTTGTCAATTCCTTGAAAGATCTCTAGTATCATGGTCATCAAAGAAGCAAACCGGTGTGACACTCTCAACCGCCGAGGCCGAATACATTAGTGCCGGTAGTTGTTGTGCACAATTGCTATGGATGAGATCAACTTTGAAGGATTATGGATTTGATTTCCATCATGTGCCTTTGTATTGTGACAATGAAAGTGCTTGCAAGATGACTCAAAACCCGGTTCAACATACAAGAACCAAACACATTGACATAAGGCATCACTTCATTAGAGATCATCAACAAAAGGGTGATATTGCTATCCAACCTATTGGCACCGAAGATCAATTGGCCGACATCTTTACAAAGCCACTAGATGAGAAGAGGTTTTGCAAGCTAAGAAATGAGTTGAATATCCTTAACTTCTCCAATATGAGTTGAATGCACCCCACTATCATGACATGCCCCTCCATCAAGCAAAGCAAATGTATCATTGTTTGACATGGCATTCATGATATCTAAGGACATGTTTAGAACATATAGACATATAACTTGTGCCTTAGGAAGCATTCATGGAAAACAAAAGGATTTCAATGTATGTGTGCCATCACTATTGCTCTTTATGCTTGTTTGATCTAGTGATGACATATGACATGTTTATGGGCTTGCAATCTCAAGTGTTGAATTTGGCTATCTTTTCACACATATGCTTCAACATAGGCAAGATAACTCTTGTCATGAGGTGTGAAGAAGCTTGTCTTTGGTTCAAACCGAAATATATGTTTGACAAGTGATCCAAATTTGACCAAATTTAAACACTATTCTCTCTTCCATAACACAACATGGTCATACCTTTTGTGGAAATTGTCGACAAAGGGGGAGAGATTAGTGCATGAAAGGTTTTGGAAAATTAAAAATTTCACATGTTTTTGAAAACCTCTCATGTGGTTCATGAATTAACAAGTGGTTCACACAAGTAGGGGAGCAAGCTCATAAACAATTTGTTGCATTTGATTGTGCACTAACATATGACTTGCTCATTGCACATGTATTTAAATTCTATATACATGCTTGTGTGGTGTATGCTAGTTGAGTAAGATGCTTTACAAGTGGTTGATAACTAGCATGCATAGGAGCTAGCTAGATTTTTTAATTTTCGCTCTTAATTCAAGTACCTTGCTTATAATGTGATCTCACGTGGTACTTTGAGTTTTGATGAAAATCTAGTTACCTTGATGCTTGTATGGTGAAAATGGTGCAACTCCGATTGGTATCACGCTTCAAAGGTCCATTTCTTTCACCTAAGCATCATTTTGGTAACATAGCTCACCCTAAATTTCAATATTCATACATGTATGCAATGCTTCGTTCCAAACTCGTGGCATACATGTAGGGGGAGCTTATGCTACCAAAACCAAACTATGATGATTGTCCAATCCTATGATTGTAAGCAAAATGCTTGGACAACCGTTGTATGTTCAAAAACTTTAATCATAAAACCTTTTATGCGGGTTGTCACCAATTACCAAAAAGGGGGAGATTGAAGATCTCTTGTTTGGTTTTGGCTAATTAGTGACACCTAAGGACTAATCTCTCAATGCTAAGTGTTTGACATGATTGGAGATTGGTCGGGCCGGAGTTGGTGCTTGTGATCATGGAGAATGGATCAAGGTGATCCAAAAGATGATCAAGCATGCAACTCGGTGGAGGTTTGGAGATCAAAGGTCCCAAGGCAAAGGTATAACCATAGGGCTTTTGATTTCACACCCAAGACACTATAGAGAGTGTGGGTGATTATAGGATCGATAAGCCGTACTATAAAGAGGGGAAAACTTTCGTACATATCGATCCTCACGTGCCTTTAGGTTCAAGTCACATATGCATGCATTCTAACCTAAAGTGCTAACTCCGTCCTTGTTGAAAAATGGTTTCAAAATGCTAACACATGGTGTCGAGGTGTTCTTCGCCGTGTCGGCAACAAGAAACAAGTGACGGAAGTCGGTTTGGAGCAAAGGCGAAGGAACGGGCGACGAAACGACGAAGATTTCGCTCTCAGCGTGACCGGACGCACCGACCGGAAGTCGGTCGAAGGTGACCGGACGGTCCGGTCGATCGCGTCTCGCGAGAGCATGTTTCCGAGGACGGGCGTCGACGGGTGACCGGACGCACCGGCCCGGAAGCATCCGGTGCCGACCGGACGCGATCGATCGGATGCGCGACCGACGCGCCGGCGGCGGGGGTCAGCGGGTCGGTTCGGCTTGTCGGTTGTGACCGGACCCACCGACCGGACTCACTAGTGAGTCCGGTCAGTGCGTCCGGTCAGGCCGCAGAAAGCGTGGTTTTCACCCTTTCCACCACATTTCGTGGTGTGGCCTATATATACCCCCTTGGCTGCCTCTTGCTCTCTCTCTTGGACATTTGAATCATTCCTAACACTCTTGAGCAAGCAAGCAAGCCTCCCTCCTCTCTCATTCTTGATTTGAGCTTCATTCTTGAGAGAAGAGTTGATCCAAGTGCATTGCATCGAGTTCTTGCATCTAGAGGCACTTGGGGATCGTTGTGAGACGGTGGATTTCCCGTTTCTCTTGGAGGCACCGCTCCTAGCCGGCTTGGTGGATTGGTGGAGGCGTTGGCAAGAGAAGGTGATTGTTCTTGGCCACCTCCGGTTGATTTGTGAGAGGATTACGCACTCCTCGTCGGAAAGATAAAGTGCAAGGAATACATTGCTCGTGCTTTGGGTACCACACTTGTTGAGTGGTGTGTTGAGGCTAGCAAGGGCACCGCCTAGCTCAAACACCATCCTTGTGTTGGTCGGCACAACCGGAGACTAGCTTGTCGGTGTACAAGTGAACTCCGGGTGAACAAATCGACTTGTTCATTGTCTTCGTGTGTGGATCATCACCATCGAGTGGTTGATTGTTCATCTACATCCCGGTGATTGGTTCATAGCCTCTTCAAGTCGGTATAACAAGTTTCTCTCACTTGCATTACTTTCCTAGTTTACCTTGTGTAGAGAGCTAGCACTTGCTTGTGTAGGTTGTTCTTGCTAGCATAAGGATCTTATTAGGATTGCTCATTAGCTAGAGTAGTGACATAGACTTTGTGTGGACTAGAGATCATAGAATTATTTAGTCTTGTCACTAGAAGGCTTGCAAGACCACTAGAGCTAGTGCAAACCGCATTTCGCCGTGTTTTATACTAATCGGTTTGTTTAGTTGAGCTTGTAGAAAATTTTTATAGGCTATTCACCCCCTCCCCTCCCCCTCCCCTCTAGCCATCTAGAACCTTCGACACCCAAAAGCTGGCCCATCCAAGCTTGTACAATCGTAAATTGGAGCAACCAAAATGCACTCCACAGCTGACCCATTCATCCATCCTCTATCTTTTCTCGTTCTTTTTTAATTAAGACCCAAAGAAGAAAAAAACAATGTAATGTAACAAGTACCTCCTAAATTATAGGGTCCACATGCACCTATCATTATCCCAAAGACCTCTCATTAGCTATGCATATGCAACAAATAACTTAAAAAGTATCATTAATCTTTCGAAAGGATATCATTACAGAGTCATTGTAATATTACAACAATTTATTCAATATATATCGAGTAAAGTGCAAAAGAATTACATAACTTTAATTTACAAACCAGTTGTTCAAACTAAATAAACTTAAGTAGCATATGTAGCTTATTACAAACCAAACTAGTGTAAAGTAGCATTAAGTGACATTATGCAAAGCACTCAAACTTAACACCCTGCCCAAAGGTCAATCCACCTAGAACACCGTCATACAGCAGGGACCAAAACACACCTGCTCATGACCCTCACCTGTAAAACACACCTGCTCATGACCCTCACCTGCAACAAGGGTTAAAGAACCCCGACTACGGGAGTACTCAACAATACTTAACCGACAAGAAAAAGAGGAGAAATCAAGGTGAGGCTTTAGCAAAAATCAAGGACTCTTTTACAGAAAAGTTTACTATAAGTGAATCGTTACTTTAATATTTTAACTCATATTAGTAGCTCATAGAATCTAAGTGATCATACACTAGAGCAAACACTTCTTATCAACTCTTCCTCATTCCTTCACTAAGTTCCACTTGTTAACTATGATGATGGTCAGGGAATCTGGTCTTCTTCTCTGAGAAGCTACGGCGATTCGAATCGATTATAACTCAGTTGGGGATTCCTTACCATACGACATATGTTGAACTTAAACTTGCATCTGTCAACCCCCACTCAGTTCGTAAAAAAATGGGAACGAGGTCTACGCCACCCAAGACTGGGCGAAGGTAGGTTGTAGGTAGTGGGTGCAAATGCACCACCCAAAAAACTAATAAACTGTGAGATTTGTTAAAATTTCACCATATATGCACCCACATAGAACATATTTATGCACCACAAGACAGTGCACCACCCTCAAATTTGGTCTAGCTTCGCCACTTACAAAGACACCTCTAATCCGGGACTTTGACCCATAAGGGTAACATGTACTCCGTCATCTCGCACTCCCAAAGGCGGTTGTCGTTCCCGATTTGGCACACCCCCAATATGAGGCTTACCGGGCATGTGGCGATACTAGAAAGGTCCCGATTATACTCGGGCCTAACAACGGATGGTCCTTAATCGACACAGACGGAAACACTACATCGGGACTCCATTTCCAGTGCAAGTTACCCGCCCGGTCTCATATTAAACATTTTCCTCATTAACCATCAATTTATGCCCTCATCAATCATTTAAAACATTTTACAGAAAACTTAACTATTTAAGCATGGCTAAGCATAACTAAGCATTTCTTTTTTTTAAAAAAAAACAGATGGTGAAATATTTAAGGTTGATAATGCAGCAATTAGGTTATCACTCAACTCCTAATTACTTAATGCAACATATTATCAACATAAGTGAAGCTTTGTAAAACATCAAGAAAGGGTTTAAATGTATTTGTGGCTTGCCTTCGTTTACGAAAGACTCAAGCTTTGGCTCAATACCACAAATATCGAAACCCAACTTTAACAATTTCGTTTTTCGTTCACTACACGAAATAATACATGCTTCAGTATGATGGAATATAAACATGATGCATGAAAAGATTAACAAGTTGAGTAGGCTTGGGCCTGTCCGTTTCGTGCCGCCACAACACAAGGGAAACAAGGAGGATCGTTTGACCCAAAACAATGGACTACAAACAACACCAGACTAGAAGGCCTGACTAATTAGATATACGAACACACAACAGCCCATTCATCCATCTTCTATCTTTTCTGTTCTTCTTAAAAAAACACCGCAGTGTACCCTAAGAAAAAAAAAAGGAAAACACTGACTTTCGGTCTGTAGTAACTGAGTTTGGACGTGTTGCTAATCGCAATCAATGGCTGACTCAGTTTCATTAACATACTTGTACAGAAAATAACCTTAATTAGCAGGTCGATCGAGCAGTATTACATCTTGGATGGCGGCAGTGTATCGCCTCTGGCTTCGGGATCAGCATGAAAGCCTTCCCAAGCTTCTTGGTGTGCTTTATTCAGCTCGTCTGTGGGGCTAAAGAAGTCTTCTGTAACCATAACGCGTCCGTTCTTGAGGAAGACATCGCGGACCCAGGCCTGGTACTCGAAGAACTCGTCCTGATCGGCCTGCAGCGTCGCGATCGTCCATCGGATCAGCATGTCCGCATCCTTTTGTCGAGGTCCTCCTCAGTGTAGATGCCGAAATCCTCGAGTTTAGGGACGGGGTCGCTCTCCCTCGTCTTCGCGAGAACCCAGCGCACGTTACTCAGAGGCATCTCCACCCAATTTATCTCCGAGGAGTCTGCGGCCGCCTCCGCCTCCAGCACCCCAAGGTCTTCGAGTGCAGACGCAGCGGGTTCACAGGAGGAGCCGCCCACAGGCGCCATCGCTACTGCCTCCTCTGCCCTCTCGCTCTTCGGACACGCATCCTCCTCCTTGCCGGCCATATTCGGCGGAACCGATCCGCCGCGCCGCCTCCCAGGAGATTCGATTGCTCACACGGAGGAGGTGATTGGCGGCGTGTTCGTGCTATGCGTAAGGTACGGCCACACATCCCTCGCGATATATACATACACCGGTGCTAGTTGGTGTTTTGGTGGGCTGGGCGCTTGGGCCTGTCCGTGGCCTGTCCGTTTGCTGCCAGGAAAAAAAAGGCCTACAAACAACACCAGCTAGAAGGCTCAACTTACAGATACGAACACACAGCAGCCCATTCATCCATCCTCTATCTTTTCTGTTCTTTTTTTTTTTAAAAAATTAACACCCAAAGAAGAAAAAAACAGAGTTTCGGTCTGTAGTAACTGAGTTTGCACGTATTGCTAATCTCAATCAACGGCTGACGCAGTTCAATAACTAACTTGTACCAAGAATAATCTTTTTCTTAATGAAATATGGTACGAATCCGATCGATGGAGGGGGAGAAAAAACATTGATCAGTCTGATACCCCAATAGTCTGATCAATATAGTTTCGCAAAAAAAAAAAAAAAAAGAAAAAAGATAGTCTGATCAATATCGGCCGGAAGCTTTATATGCTACGCGGGTATTGCCTGCCTCATGTTTTGACGTGCGGCGGCTACCGGCGACGGCGACCACCCGCACGAGCATTTTCTTCTTGATCGGAGTGTGCGCACATCGTCACGACGCCACCTACCTCAGTATACTGTAGCGTGTAACCACTGACCACGGTGGACGGCGGACGGCGGGTGGCCGGGCGTGGATGTGTCCCGGACTCCCGGATCTCTGCTCGATCGGCTGCTAGCTCGTGGAGTCGATCGTGGACGACGTCCACGCACCCTTTCCGTATCCGTATTTGTGTTTGTGTACACACCACACTCACCACGCACCCTTGATTTTTCGAACTTCCGTTGGCGATCGATCCATCGAGCAGGCACATTTCTCTCTGTCTGACATCACGGTCCACCTTTGCCTTAGCGCGCTTCTCTACGTAACGTAACGTCTTCGCTCCCCACTTTTTATGCCCCGCGCCAATCACGCGGCGATACGCCTATAGCTAGGCAACGCGCCGCACTGCTGCTAGTCAGGGTCAGGTCAGCTTCAGCTCGGCAAGCGCCCCAAGTGCTCAGCCTCGTACTAAGCTTGCAGCCACTACCGCCGGCCGCGGCGTGTCCATGCCGGCCACCGGCGCGTTGGCCCCGTTGCGGCGCCTGGGGCTCGACGGCCGCTCCTCTTCCGTGCCGCGCCGCGCCCGCAGGTGCCGACGACGACGACGCGGTGGCGGTGTCGTCGTCGCGCGTCCGCGGCCGCCGCCGGGCACGGAGCGCCGACGACGACGCCGAGCTCGAGCGGCGCCGCGGCGAGGAGGCGAGCTGGGGTCAAGGAGTACGTGGAGGCGGCGCGGCAGATGACGCGGCACAAGGACGGCGGCCCGCCGCGGTGGTTCTCGCCGCTCGAGTGCGGCGCCGCTGGCCGCGTGCCCGGCGCACCCACGCTGCTCTACCTTCCCGGTACGGCCGAAAAGTATCTCCTTCTGAGTCATTACCATGTGCAAGTTTGAATATTCTTTTGCATCTAGACTCTGACAAAACACAGCTGATAGTAAGTTTAACCTGTCCCATGTGGAGCTATTGCCGTATTGATCTTTGTTACAGTATAACATCGTTTTCAGTCTCTGTACTTAACCATGCATCTACCATTCAAACCTTGTGTGTCAGTGTCACTGTCATTTGCGTTCCATAGATGAGACTTGGTGGGTGGCCAAACAATAGTTCAGAGCAGCAGTAATACTAATAGTATCTCTGATCTCTGTATCTGCGTCGCATTGTGAACAGAGCACAGTCAGTAAAATAGAAGCAACTTGCTCATCTGCAGATCAGGCCGATAATCTATACATAATAATAAAACAAAGAAATTTCTGCCAATCTGCCTGAAAAAATTCCGTCTGCCCCCGCCTCCTGTTTCTATCTGTCCAGCCTCCCCTCCCGTACCTATCTATCCACCTCTCCACGTCCGCATGGAACACGCAACCTGAAAAAAAATCTGCCGCAGACTCCCGTGCAATCACGAACAGGACACCGAACCTTAGATCCTCTCTCATAAACATCAACGAGTTGACCATAAATTCTGCCGGTCTCTTCAAGCACCACCAAACAACAAGATTTTAGGGCAAATCAAAGAAAGAATTGAGCCGAGGAGGAACACGGCCGGCCTCTGTGCTCGCCGGTCAGGGGGCCAAGCCATCAGGGTGCTTTGGGGACGCTGGTCGGGGCCACCGGTGCGGTTCGACGCGGCTGCGAGTGCTTGGATCAACACGAGGCGCAAGCGCCGCCGCCCACCGCCATGCTATGCTCTCTCTCTCCTTTTCCTCTCTCTGCTGTCTCTCTTTCGGTTGAGGACGGCCGTCGGCGCTCTCCTCTCTCTCCCTCTTCCTCCTTATTCTCTTCTGTCTCTCACTCGCTCTCGCTGACGGGAAAGAGGATCGGAGCACCCACAGGACCGCGGCACCCAGGCCTAGCCCCCTGGCCACACACATCGTGACCAATAGGAGGACAAGACCTCCGTGCCCCACCCTCGCTTGCTTCTGTAAGTACAAGGATCACGTAGAATAAAGAGAGGCAAACAACATGTCCACCGATCGGTGTTTGGGAGCACGAGCACAGTAGTGGACAGCTGACCAGGCCCACGTGTCAGCCATACGAAATTGCTAGAAATAAACTAGATTAACCCTAAATCATTAGTAGATAGTTGGCACTCATTATCATTAGATAAGAATTCTAGAAATAATTTGCATGTTAGATTCATGTTTAGTCGAAAAAATTTAGTAATTTCCGAATTTCCGAATTCTATATTTCTTTTCGCCATAAATTATCGAAAATCATGCTTATATCTCCCTCCGGCCGTCCCTTTATGTATGTCGCCCTGAAAGCGTGTTTATGAGGGAAAACATGGTTTTAGCAGAAAACATTTGCGGGACAGAGAGGGAGTATGCTCATACTATTTCAGAGAAAAATCTATCGTGAGCTGGTGGGCGGTGGCGCGCCCTCGCTCATGACGTGGAAGAGATGCAATGAGGTCGTAGTTCACCAGCTGACCGACGAACATGGCAGTGTGTCCAGGTTATAGCACATGGCAGTGTGTCCAGGTTATAGCCTCCACAGAGACCCATAATTGATTCAACAGTACTCTATGAAACAGGAGAAAAAAAACAAGTGTCCTAGACCATGCACACAATTTGTTGGGCACCCACACCTTCATGTCGTAGTAGCCCGACTATAGCTTTAGCATGTGGCAGCTTCACACCCGCGAGACTTTCTGTCTTTGACTGCAAGGAGCCAGCTATCAGAATCAGATGCACCGTACATCCGTACCCGTCCTCCACGGTTTCCTTGCTTCATAATATTTGTGGGTAAGTTTTTCTTCAAATGATGCTATAGCCAAACAATGTTTAGATCTGATGTGAATTGTGGTTTTTAAAAGATAATTATTTCCTATAGTATAATACGACCCGTTGCAACGCACGGACATATTTTCTAGTATAAACAAAGCGAGGGGGTTTGACAAAACCATAGGAGTCTATGACTCTACTCCCTCCGTCCCTATTTAGATGTCGCTATGGGTTGCGTGCGGTCAAATTTTTTTCAACTTTGATTAGGTTTGTAGAAAATAGGTGCAACATTTATATCTTTAAATAAATTTATTAAAAAATAGACTTAAAGATCTTTCCGATGATACTAATTACTTAGCATAAATATTTATATATTTTTAATATATAATTACCGCAGTTTTAAAACTTTTGACTTCTCGGGAGGCGAGAATGAGCATCTATTTTAGGGGACGGACGGAGTATGTGGCCCATGTGTGTTGCTTTCTCACTTTCTTTTTTGTTACAATTTTTTTTTCAGAAAGGTTGCTTTCTCGCCACTTTCATGCATGGGAAAATGGCTATTTTGGAACAGTTTACTTGTAACAGTTTTTGTGGCTCATGGAAGTTTAGTGTAGTGTAGTAGAATGGACAGAGACATCTTCCTATAGATGGACAGACAATAGGGACAGGTGCATGTGTGCTGTGTTTGACCGTTCTTTGCTAGGTTCAGAGTTCAGACAATGGTGAAAATACAAATCTTGTGATGTTTTTTTTTTTTTTGCTATCTCAGCAAAACTGTGCTGACCTGTGATGTTTTAGAACATATAAGCGTTTGCCACCTTTGATTACCTTGGTTTCTGAGAAATTTATCTGATTTACATTCTCGGGTCCTTGCAGGAATTGATGGAATTGGTTTAGGACTTGTACGGCACCATGAGAGACTGGCAAAGTAAAAAAAAAACTAATTTTACATATTGCCTTTTCCCCCTTACTTCGATGTGACTGATGATTGTTCCTTCTGAAGGATGTTTGAGTTGTGGTGCTTGCACATACCAGTTGAAGACCGTACGTCCTTTGAAGGTACGTCCTTTTCACATGGATTTTTTCAGAATGATGGAAACAGCGACATGCCTTTTTCTCTAACTGTTGGAGGAAACACACATTTACTTCCAAGTTTAATTTTACACTGACAAAGCCACCGGTATTATAAAGTACAGGACTCGTTGAGTATGTGGAGAGGACAGTAAATTCAGAGAGCTCAAAAGCACCAGACAGACCAGTCTATCTTCTTGGAGAATCAGTAGGAGCGTGCATCGCTCTAGCCGTGGCTGCGAGAAACCCAGACATAGACATGGTATTGATCCTGGTAAACCCAGGTCAGGCTGCAATGAACTGTGGTTTTTGTGTTTCTCTGATCTTTCCAGTGATATGACTTTCTTTTCTAACTCATGGAGTTTGGTCTGACAGGAACATCATTCCATAGGTCACAGTTGCAAACTCTGTCAGCCTTCTTGGATTTGGTCCCTGAACCCTTCCATTTGACCACTCCACAGCTGCTAAATTTTTTTGACAGGTTTTTATTTACTTCTCTCGACACCTTATTTTTTGATGAGGAATTATTCTTTTATTTACTCGGGAGGCAATAACTTTTGCCAAAAAAAAAAAAAGATGGATGAGACACAGGCACGATCCGTTTCTTCAATGTATAAGATGCATTTGTCCCTTGTTGTCAGATTTGTGCTTCTTCTTATAATAATTCTTCACTTCACATAGAACAATGTCTAGGGATAGTTGAAAATAGCATCAAAAGAGTAATCATTTGATTTGTATTTGCTGAGTTCTTATCATAGTTTAATACTTTTAGGGAACTTCATAAAGATGCCCTCAACTTTTTTGTTGGACGTGGCTTCTCTCTACAAGAAGCTGGTCAGACATTATCAGAGATCTCATCAATTTGTTGGATTCTCTTGTGGTGAGTTCAAAAGAGTCAAAGCATGTGAAGCTTGCTTTGTTGGACATATAGCAATTTTCTTTCTACAGGATGATCTTAATTCTTTTTTTAGTTACGTTTTTCTTCTTACAGATTTTGGTTGATATTCTGACAAAGGAATCTATCATTCGTAAGCTGAAAATGTTGAAAACAGCATCATCATTTGTCAATTCCCGTTTACATGCAGTCAAGGCCCAGACTTTGGTCCTAGCCAGGTAAGACTTATCTTCCTGATATCATATCAGCCCTCACTCTTACAAGGGTTTTTTTTTTTTTTTTTTTTTTTTTTTGACAAGCCTCACTCTTACAAGGTTGAGAAGAACAGTCTGAAACATGCTTTACAAGGAGAATCATGAAACAAATTTAACTTCGAAAATGTTTTCCAACTTCAATGGACAAATTTAACTTCGAAAATGTTTTATTTTGCCAGTGGAAATGATGAACTACTACCAAGCAGCCAAGAGGCTGAGAGGCTCCGTGGTGCTCTAGAGAAATGCAGAACACGCCTTTTCAGAGATAATGGCCACAAAATCTTACTGGTATGGTAGCTAATTTTTTTCTCACTAAATTTGCTGCTACATTCCAAAATATCATAAAATTGAGTTCAACACTAGTTTGCCAAGTTTTGCCTTCCATTTGTGTTCCTGTGGGTTATGCCACAGCTACTTCCTATATGCAAGCCTTTCTAGCTTTGATCAAGAATTTAACAATTCCCCTAAAAGGAAGCTGATTTCGATCTCGCAACAACCATCAAAGGAGCTGGGTACTACCGCCGCACCAAGAAGACAGACTTCGTTTCAGACTACCTACCTCCTACTCCAGATGAGTTCCAACAAGCTGTCAATCACGACAGGTAGCATTACAAGAGACAGTATAGGAGTTCTATGAAATTGCCTGCGAACAGTCCCTGAAAAGCTACTGAACTGAAATTGTAAAACAAATTCAGGATCCTAAAGCTTGTCACAGACCCGGTGATGCTATCAACACTGCCTGATGGGAAGATAGTGAGGGGACTGGCAGGGTTGCCAAGGGAGGGTCCTGCCGTGCTGATTGGGTATCACATGCTCCTGGGGCTTGAGCTTGGACTTATGGTCACTGGGATCCTGAGCAGCACCGGAGTCCACATCCGAGGCTTGGCTCACCCGTTCATGTTCGACAAGAGCACTGAGCAGCTGATGCCTGACTCGGCGCACTTCGACCTGCACCGGATCATGGGAGCGGTGCCGGTCACAGGTGCCAATTTTTACAAGCTCCTTGCAGACAAGGAGTTTGTGCTGCTGTATCCAGGAGGTGCGCGCGAAGCACTTCATAGAAAGGTGATGGTTTGGTAATATGTGATTTTGTTTCTTCTATCTATGTTATATATGTCTGAAGGCTTTGGTTTTCAGGGAGAGGAGTACAAGTTGTTTGGCCGGAGCAACCTGAATTCGTGAGAATGGCATCAAGGTTTGGAGCAACGATCATACCATTTGGAGTAGTCGGAGAAGATGATATATGCCATGTAAGTGCCACAGTACCTTCCAATATGCTATCTTGGTTGAAGAACTTGGCTTGGACGACGGTCAGTTACTCAGTTTACCATCTCAGTTGTTGTTAGACTACAACGATCTTCAGAAGGTTCCCTTCTATGATATGCTCGACAGCGCCTTGAACCGCGATGATCTGAAGCTAAGGTATGCTGCCTAAATTCCTTTTTTGAAGTAAATATGCTGCCTAAATTCAACTCCTTATGTTTGATGTCCTGATGCTGAGCTATGGTTTCATAGGACTGACTCCATGGGAGACGTAAAAGATCAAGGAATGCACCCCCTATTGCTTGCGCCCAAGGTACCAGGGCGGTTTTACTTCGTCTTTGGGAAGCCTATTGAAACAAGAGGTACAGATTCAAAAACATTCATTATATCCTCTCACGATCTGTATTCTTCAGGCATTTTCTCACTGTCAACTTTTGACATGGTTATCGTAGTGTTTTCTCCACCCATGCAATTGGGTCAAAAAAAATCTCATTCGGTTTGCTTGCTTGCATAGGGAGAGAGAAAACACTACGAGACAAAGAGGAGGCGCAGCGCCTCTATTTGCAAGTCAAATCTGAGGTGGAGAGTTGTATCAACTATTTGAAGGAGAAAAGGGAGGAGGACCCTTACAGGAGTATACTGGCCAGGCTTCTCTACCAAGCAGTTCATGGTCCCAATGCAGAAATACCCACATTTGAACCGTGAAATGTTCACTTCGAGAATACCAATTGTTTATACTATTCTTTTATAAACAAAGCTGTTTCTTACCATTTTCCTCCAAAAGAATTACGTTGACTGATTTTATCGTAGTAGTCCATTCAAAGCATGTAGCAATAGAATTCAGGTTATAGCTCATACCTGTAAATAAATGTGTAAATACAGCAACAGAAGCATTTATTCTCGCTCATCCATTGCAATCAGCGCATGGGCTCAGGTCAAGGGGAGAAATAAAGAATAATCCGTGCCGGTTTGGATCCTGGTAGATTCCAGCTTGGTATCCAAACAGGCAACGACCATCCAGCTTCCACAATCTCACAAGCTGAGATAACCAAGCCTAGACCCAGCTTCTGCAAAGATGGTGTGGATCCAAACACTACTTTTTATACATAAAAAAAGTAGATGAAATAAATAATTTCATTGGAAGGTTAGTCTGTACATCAATGGCAATCAGCAGTAAAGATTGATAAGTTAGTGGCGAAATGGTATGTACAACCCTATCTTAATTGAAAGGCAGAGCTCCTGCTATTCCGTTCAAAAGAAAAAGAAAGAAATGGTATGTACAAATTTTATCTGCAGCTTCACGAATGTGCAAAGCGTTCTTAGTTGCTTATGTCAAAATACTTGGGATTTGCTGGGAAGTCATGCTCAACCCGCAGCTACAAGGAGAAAAAAAAAATATGTTAGCCATGTATCTAAGCAAAAACGTCAAATGGAACATAATCTGCAGTAGCCAGTCTAAATGACATCATGTGCTAAGCTTTATGAAACGTATTTAAAATTGCCAAAGTGACACATCTAGTAATAATGCAAATATATTAGAACGACAGAGTCAAGCAACAACATAATAACTTAATTTTTTGCAACCCAATCGGTAGTTCTGTATGTTTCAGGTTCAAATGATCCAATCTCACTAGTTCATAAAGAATCAATAACTCTGTTATGAATTATAGTTCACTGTATATTTGTCTTAAGTCACATAAATCTAGCTTTAGTGAAAGTTCAAATAAATACACTATAAAAATATTTCATGTAAAATTTAGTGAAAGTAATTTTATGTTGTAGTTGTAGATTTTGTGCAAGTAGATCCTAGAATATTTTTTTGTGTTTCAGGTTCAGATGATTGAATCTCACTAGTTCATAAAGAATCAATACCTCTGTTATGAATTATAGTTCACTGTATCCTTGTCTTTAAGTCACATAAATCTAGCTTTGACCAACCTTTTACAAAAAAAAAAGTGTGCAAGTTCAAATAAATACACTATAAAAAACATATTTCATGTAAAATTTAGTGAAACTAATTTTATGTTGTAGCTGTAGATGTTTGTGCATTGTTCTATTAGCTTGGTCAAAGTTAGAAAATTCTGACTTAAGATGAAGTTAAAGTGAAATATAATTTGTAATGGAGCTTAAATAAACTGAAGTTATGTGACACGAGTGAAATAGACGGCCTAGATGCGTATCTTAATTGCCACATACCTTGCCTTCGTCAGAGTCTGAGTGCCTCTGAGGGAAGACAACTCTAATATCATTGTAAAGATAAAATCTTCTCTCTTCCTCAGTCCTGCGAGTGTGCGGTTCTGATGACAGATCTAATTTGCCATGCTGCCTTGATTTTGATGAGCTCTTGGAGAAGGGGCTCAGAAAACGTAAGTGCAAAGCATACCGCAGAACCCCTCCAGCTGGAATATCATTGACCTTGGGAGATCTGCTGAAAGATTTCTTTCCACCTTGACATGACTCTATTTGACAACAGCAACCCTCAGCATTAGCATCATTTTCTGAATTCCCCAAAGTAGCGTATTCATTTGGTTCTCTAACATCGCATTCCATGGAAAAACATTCCATATCAGCAGAATCTCCCTTTCCCGACTCATGCCCATTGTCTGAACCTGCAAAGTTAAAAACAACTTTTAATTACCTTGAACTTTGTAATTTGGATTTATCTACCAATGGTATTGACTTTATTACATTCAGAAAATCGAGCACCGCACTCTCTAAGTTCACTTCCACACTGGACTGACTCGACCTTTACATCACTGGGCTTGCTTCCTTCCCTGGTCGGATAAGAGGGAGAAGCAGAGGATAGAGTGATCTTTTGCCGCATGAAAGTCTGTCCCATTTTACAATATCAGAATATGGATTTGAAAAAAGGAAGTAAAAGAGATAAAACTAGATAATTGTGACTGCTAAAGGAAGGCACAAAACATCCATTTCATAGAAAAAAGGCAGACATCATTCATGTAGCTGAAGATACTTGCAAGATGGTATCAGATGATTAAGGGCGTGTTTGGTAAGTTTGCCAGCTTCACACGCCTTACCTGTTAAGGGCGGCGAGCCATTTTGGCTCGCTTGGCCTGGCTTGGAAAAAGCTTTGACAGTGCTGGCCCCAAGACGGAAGGCAAGAGAACCAAACACTGCTGGCCTGTTAGATTCCTCGCCCGGCTAGGCAAGGTGAGCTGTGGCAAGGTTTCCAAACAGCCCCAAAGTAATTGCAACTCGTGATACATCACAATTTAGCAATTTATTCATTTCCACCCACCTAGTATACCGTATACCAGTATAAAGTGAAGTAGCAATACTTTCACTATAGAGTAGAATAATAATTTGCTGGCTTAGTAATTGTTGAAAGTGGGCCACCCTCACCTACCCCCACACACCCACAAAAAAAAAGTAAATAAAAATACTTTCTATAATCACCTTTGCATAAAATCACGGAGATGGGATACCCAAACGTTTTTTTTCTGGCTGTCTATGTACCTAAAATATAAGTTCCCGAATGGATTGAACCACATATGTGTCTTAATGACTATACACAGCGAGAGTTATTAATTGAATCTTAACGTAAATCTGAGAAATTAAAATAAAGAAAACATGCCATTTTAACAATTAACAGAATCAACAATCACAAGAGTATTCCAATACAACATATATATATATTTTTACCATCATGCCAATGTGAAAATAAGAAAAATATGTCCCATGGTAGAAAGACAATGAATCAAATCAAAATACATTTAAAAGGAAATAACATAATATTGATTTCTCATACCTTGGTTCCAGCAGGCATGTCACTCAAATCATAGGTACAGAAGAAGGTGTGAAGTGGTGTCTTCTCTGGGTTACTGACCACCTGCCGAGAGTAAAGAGTTTTTTTTGAAGTGGAATAGGCAAATCAACGGAAATGTGACAATCTAATAGAACTTTTAAAAGGACTATCAAATCAAAAGCAATTTGAAGGTAATAAGGTGCACTAGTTAAGTCTCAAAGTAAGCTCCAGATTTCGGTGCTAAAGTAGCATCATGAACTCCATATCCTATCAAATTGAACTGCAAATAGTAAGAGTCCTATTTTCCCAGAAACAGAAAGGTTCTAACTAAGGTTCTGCAAATTCACAATGTTTCATTTGATAGTTGATACACAAGAGAATGCAGATTTCAAGCTCAAAGTGTGATGTGCTATCATGTGAATTGATCAAAAGCAAATGCTATTTACATATTTCATGCATACATAATAAATCATAAAAAAATATAATGCATTCACTTCCCATGACAAACTATAGCAACTCAAAGTAAAATGTGCAGACACTAGTAAGAATAGTGAATATGTAGTTAAACTTCCCATATAGCAGGTTCAAAACTGAGATAAATCATACAACTTTCTATTATATCATCACTAACTGAATAAGTATCTTGGTATTACACCAATTCTAAAAATATATATAAATATAAAAGATGCACAGGCACAGTACATCCTGATCAAATTTTATTATAAGGTCAAGCTATTCAGTACCAGTTGTATGCGGCCTTTCACAGGGATGCGTAACCGACTATTTTTTGACCGTGAATCACTGTTACTGAGGCTTCTTTTGAGTTTTGGGCCTTTGCTATTGTTTGTAGGCAACCTCCCCGCAAGATCAATTGACGAGTAATACAACAGGGAGCTATCTTCATCAATGCTGGTCACTGTAAATGGAAGCTTCTGAGTTGGGGGAGAAAAGCTACCGCCAGTCACATTAAGAATAGCCAGAAAACCATCAATACTCTGTATTATTATGAGAGGATGACATTAAAACCAAAAACACGTCTGGTATCCTCTACAAAAGCTGAGTAATTAGGAGTAACGGAAAACATGGCGAACCTGATTGTCCTTTCCACATGAATAGCGACCAGATAACAGAGATTCCTCAAAGGATCCAACCAATGACCTTCTTACAGGGAGGAGATTCAAACTATTAATACATCCAATGTGTGCAGACACAGGGGCAGATTCAGGGCCCAAGCATTGATATCTTCTATGAAAACTCCTCTTAGGGGTCATTATATCAAATCCATCATGCAAAATAGTGGTTTCTTCTAGCATATCCTTCATCCTTATTGTACCAACATCTTCTGAACAATTTTCAAAATTTGATCTTCCCATTTCGTTCAAGCCAAGGAAATCATTTTTAATTTGTCCCGTCAAATCCCTCTGAGCTCTTGCAGCCTTCATTCTGTGACTCCATTTTGGACAAAGTGGAGAAAGAGTGAGTGGAGGAGAATGTGACAATCTTGCAGGTGGTGTGGACACCTTTGCTATATTCATAATCCTTTCACCTCCTGGTTGATCTGAGCATGAAAAGAATTCCCCCTACCTCAAGCAAAGGACCATCAGTGAATGTATTAGAACTAAACTTACAGGACGCCTGTTCTGTACTCCAATCAGAGTATCTCAATGCTGGCCTAGTAGATGGCTGAAACGAATGAAGAGTTCCAGTGTTAGCCTTTTTACTGTCATGGAAGCCCGAATAAGAGAGCTGTCTAACACAATCAGGGTGCTGATTTTTGTTATCACTGGAACCAATATTCAGTGCATCACCATGGAACTGTCCAGAAGGAAGCACATTAGTTAATGGTGACAGCACCCTTTTCCTTGCCTGAAGTTCGTGATGTTCAACTGATGAATCACATTTACCAATGACTAAAGATGAATACATTTTGTGAGCTACCATTATATCAGGGCCACCGTGGAATCAGCAGCTCCAGAATCAAACCCAACAACCCTCATTGCAGGCATCTGTACAGGAGATCTGATTTTAGGACATGATCTGTAACTTACATCTCTTGATTCAGGATTTAGGCCTTGGTAACCCGCAGGATCATCAACAGCATGTCTGGTCCTGATATGACTATTTAATCCATTCGAAGCACCTGATGCAAATTTTCTCTTGAAATCGCTGACGGATGTGTCTTGAAACCAACTTCTACTTGAGCTTCCCACGCTAAGTTTACCTGAATCGCTGACACTGAAACTAGGACCGGTTACAGGTGTACTCCCTTCAGTAGGCTCTTCCTCCTTAACCACATGAATTTGAGGCAGACCCATCCCAAAATCGTTTACTTCAGCAAACTGAAAAATGAACGTGTTGTTACTACCAAGAGGTGTTGCTTAAGTTCAGATGCTACTGAGAGATGAACGTTCTCTCACTTTCCAACTTCCAGTGATACCAACACGAGAAGGTTTCAAAAATAATCAACACGAGAGGGTTGTACCTTAGAGCCACATTGAGATTTCTGATACAGACCCATCAACAGTGTCTAATGAGGATGCCCCACCACCAATCATGCTCCTATAGATACTGCAACAATTCCAGATAAATCACAACTCGGAGCCTGAACAAGCAACAAGAAACCTGGTATGAACCATACCAGAGATCAGATTACAAATCAAATGCTGTCATGATCAGGGGTGGATCAAGTAAAGGACATAGATGTATGCATTGCCCCAGAAAATCAAATTTAGTAGGCATAATACTACATGTATAATACACTTGCAATCAGATCAGATCCGAAGACAAATTGCATAAATAAGGCAGGGGACGACGAGAAAGTGTATGCGTGCCTGATGCGTGCTCGTCGCCGGCGAAGGCCCCGGAAAACACCTGGCTAAGGGCCCGATGACGACCTGGGCGTGGGGGCGGCGGCCGCCGACTCGTCGCCTCGAGAGAGATCGCACACGCGGGGAACGGGGAACCGAGAGAGAGAAAGATCGCGTACGCTGGCGGACGCCAGAACAAAATGCACGATCGTAGGTTGAGGCGAATAGAAAACAGACGAATTGAAAAACACGTCTCACATGTAGAAAAGGATCGGAATACCTAAAAGTGTAAGACAAAATATAAAAAATTGACCCAATCAGAAAATACCAGACCAATAATTTTGGTAAAAGGGTAAATTAGGTAAAGTAAAAAAAAATATGGGATTTGATATTTTTCGGGTGCCTTGAAATTAGCAATTGTTCAGGCAAAGTAAGACATAAGATGAAGATCTAATGGATCACATGAAATTTTAGGCGCACCTGAACCCAACACATTTTAGGCGCACCTGCTTTTTTAGGAAAAGTGACAAAATATTACTACTCCCATAGTGTAAAAATAACATACATTTAAAATTTGTTCTTAGAGTTTCAGGGGAAATATTACTAAATAGTACTTGTTATATTGGATAAAAAATAAGGATTGGGACTTTGAGAATCACGGGCTTCAATAAATTAGAAACTTAAGTTAGAGATACGTGCTTGAGAATTTCTAAAATTACGCTATATTTCAGGATGAAGAGAGAAGTCTCAACAAAATAAAACATGGAAACAAACCTATAAGAAAGAATGTAGGTGGGATGTGCATCCAAATTAAAAAGGAAATAAGAGGGAATTAACCAAAACAAAGATGTACAAGAAGAGTAATTAGGTACTCCTCTCTCACGCTCTACTTGTATCGTTTCTCCAAAACCACACATATGCTCTGTCTTGCTTATCAACCACGCAATCACATGCATGCACGGAACACTATATACGGCAAAAATAAGAGCACTCCTTTCCTTTACGGCAGTGGCAGACGCACCCCCGTCACTCCGAGGATCATCATCAAAGACTTCATCAAAGTTCAAAAGGCAAAAAAAAAATGCCCTTGAAAAAAAAAAAAAAAAAGAAAAAGGGTTTTCCACGGCCGGCATTCCGTATTCTTCGACGTCCTCTTCTTTATATACGACGACGGAGAACAAAAAGAAGCCGCATAATACTGCCACCGACCAAGCACATGGTGCTTCCCTTGCAAGACCGTCACGTTGCGTGCCTTGAAAGCTGCGCCATGATGCCGTGCCGCGAATTCACGGAAGGCGCCGACGCGCGCGATGGCACGGACCACCTTGGATCCTGACCATTTCGTTCCATCCGTTCATATCGCGCACAAGTGAGTAGAAGACCCGTCTGTGTGACTTGTGAGCTGCTGGTGAAATAGAAAAACTTGCACGTTTTTTTTTTTTTTTTTTGAAACGAAAAAAAAAAAAAAAACTTGCACGTTGTAGCAACAGCCAACAGGCATGGCGTCGTAGACGCAGAGCATTTCGTGGGCCCACTAATACCTGTACCAAACCGCTGCCTGGCCCACCCAGCGACCTCTTGCCGCTGCTGCTCATAATCGAGCCGTGTGGTCACCGGTCAAGGTGCATGCTCGATCATGCCCGTACGGTGGGGCGGGCGTTGCCGTTGATTACTTGCACTCGTGCTGTTGACAAGGTACGGGTCGTGGTTTGCTCGAAACCACCAAGCCGTAGAATCCCGCGAGTTTGCCAACCCAGAGTCGCACCCTAGTCGATGGAGAACGAATTGGTAGAACCGCACCAGGGTTATTTATTCTACAACTTTACAAGTTTGGTGGATGTCGAATGTGGATGTTCTGCGCGCTTCTTTTTCTGCACGCCCGTGGACTCGCAGGTTATTATGCTTCGACAGCTGGCTATCTGAAAGGGTTTCTACTGCCTGGTTGATTTCGGCAGAAATAAGATGGAATCAAGAATAAGCTGAGCGTCAATTTATTTGAATCCCAAATGGTTAACGATGTCAAAAAAAAGGAGAAAACTTAACTGACAAATCTTTGCTGTTAGCCGAGTCATGGAGAAGCAATTGTGGAGCCTATTACGGCAACACAGCTCTTGGGGTGATGGAATGAAACAGATGATAATTACATCAGCAGTTGAGCACAGGAAACCAGGTGATAAACTGATAATTACATAGCTGCAGCAAACAGATGGCACTCTGAACTCGCTTCAAGGCAAGCAAGTTCATCGGCACAACAGCAAATCTCGCGCCAATCAATCAATCGGTGAGAAAAATGGGGATTTTATTTCCGCAAACCCATTATTTGCAGACTACAGCTTAACCAAAGGGTACGCGAAACACCAACTACTTCCGCGATACTGGCAAGAGTTCACATGCTAATATGTACAACATTCTTCCAGGAAGAGGGCTCAGCAAGCCGCTTGATAATGTAATCATATAATCCACCTTCACACTGAATATTCTGCACATCAAAGGTGGTAATAGAGAATAAGGTCAGTCCAACATTGAAGCACCGTGCTTCTGATTAGCAAGCACCAAGCAGGTGTCTACAGGTAGTTTTTTTGTTAAAGAAGAAAAACATGTTTGGTGTATTTCTTATATGTTGGGTCCCTATGATTTATATGTCTCAAGAATCCAAGGGAATTGATGAAATACATGGAGAGAAAAATACAGTTATGAATGCCTACTGTCATGACCAATGAGAACTTCCAACTGCCAGAAGCAGCTCATATAATCCAACCTGAATCATTCCATTCATATTGCTTGTTTCCCTCACACAGGAATGTCAGCTTTGTATCTATTTTGCTTTTTTTTTCTTAGAAAAGGATTATTTAACTTTGTCTTACTTTCTATGTTGTTATTATTAGGATCAATGAACATAGAACAACAGCTTCCTGTGGAGGCTGCAGGTGCACCAATGTTAAAAGGCTGAGGTTATAACATCACAAGTAGTGAAAACTGACCCTATGTTTTGCCAACAGATTCGCAGCTGCTGACAATGGCTGACGATCTTCCAAGAATGTTTGTGCTGAAGGAAGAGAAGACAGGCTCATTCTGGCAGCTCCCTTGTCTTGCTGATCTTCTGTCTCTTTACTGTCTGAAATACCTGGTGTTCTCCCCTAGAAGGTATAGAAAAAACTGCGCGGGCTATGGATCCAGGTGGTGGAGTTGGTAAAGGTGAAGCAGTACTTGGCAGTGTTTGTCTTGCCCTAAAATGGTCTTGAACTTTGGGTGTCAAAGATGCAGGATTTGGTACTAATGGGGCAGAATGGGCAACTAAACTGGGAAATGTTGTAGTTTTTGATGCATTAACAGGTGGTCGAGGAAGCTCATGAAGTTCCTTGATCTTCGGTGAGGAAATGGGTGGTGGCGAGTTGCCAGGGGATACTCTCATGTGCAATGGCTGCTGTGCAGAGCTATGCCTGGGCGCTGCAGAAATAATATCAATGTTCTCTGTTGACCGTGGTCTCGAAGCTATTGGGCCAGAAAATGACCCTCTTTTCACTTTTTGTTTGTCAGAAATCTTCAAGTCATAATAGCCAGGTAAAGCCAGATCACCCACTGGGAGTACTTTCCTTGTTTCTGCTGTATTGGTATTGCTCTCTTCAGCACAGACTGTACATTAGACAATCTTGTAGGACTAGGTAGTTTATTGTCTCTCAAATCTCTTATGTCTGCAGAAGGGTGGAGTGGAGATGAATGGAAGGCACCTTTGCTCTCGAGGTCCAGAAGTAGGGTTTCCTGATGATATCTGAGAAGTAGCTCGAACATCATTTGGAGTAGGCAAAACATAAGTATTTAACTTCCTTGTCGCAGAACGCCGCAGATCTTTTATTCTCTCTTCTGTATTGAGCTTTTTCTCAGGAAAAAGTGGTGCTGACTGACTTACGATTCTTTGTCTTTCATGTGGAACAGAAGAATATTCTTCTTTGCTTCTGTTAAAAATTCCTGCAGAAAACATAGTCAGATAAAAAAGCTAAAACACATACTTGAGTCAGCTTCATTTTGAACCTTCCCATTTACCATTATCCACTAGCTAAGGATGATTGACTAAGTCTAATGCTGTGCTCACGACATTTGTCATAAACATAATAACATATACAGCATAAAATACCTCTGTATGATTCCTAGAAGCGTTGTCAGATTCCTCAGCTTCCTTATTTTCTCCATAATCAAAAGATAACTCTCCATCATGACTGTCATTGTAATCATCATCATTCTCATCCTCAACAAGGTAATCCTCTTCCTCAAGTGCGCTGAACTGATGATCAATGTGTTGCTGCTCAGCAGCGAGCCTAACATGTGGCTCTACAGCCTCAAGGGACTTGACCCCTTTTCTGAACAAATTTAACTGGTTCACAAGATACAATTATGTTTCAACAAATTAGTTTCCAGACAGGCTGCCATAAAGAAGGAAAGAAGAGAATTTAAAGTGACCAGATGTGCACCTGTGCAGCATGATGGCGAGCAGCTTGTGTGAAAAGACTTCGAACTGTCCTTGCTTCAATGACTTCAACCGAATAGAAAAAGAGTCGCTTCCTCTTGATAATCTTCCTGAGCTTGTTTCAATTGCTCTGATGCTCCATTATCACCTTTTAGCATTCTTAGACCTTCCTTTTTCTTTTCTGGGCGCATTTAGCATGAATTGCATAATTCTCTGAAAGGAGTATTGGAACTTCAAAATTCACGTCAACCAAACCCAAAAAAAAAAAGAGAATTCTGTACAACAGTCATACCTTTTATCATCACATTGGCGCTTCATTTCCTGCAACAGGAAATGTTCTATTAATCACAAATAGTTGTTTGGTGGGCAAAGAACTAAAGCTCTTACAAGAATGAATGCTTTTAACTCAAGAAACAAAGGTATCAACCAGCAGCATACAGAAATAAACTAGATGCAAATTAGAAATTTGATTGATCCTATAAGGCAAGGTCACAAGCCCCAGCCTCCGCATATTGCACATGGTGCGGTAAGGCTTGGCGCTAAAATACCCTTTCTCCAGACCCCGCCAAGAAGCGGAAGCCTACGGCACTGGGTACGCCCTTCTTCCTATAAGGCAAGGTCATGTTTGCTTGGCATGCCTTTTGATAAACCTAGGTACTGTAAGTATACTGGAAATGTGCGAGCCTATTTGTAAATATAAATCAGAATTACATTTGTCAAAGATTATTTTATAGTCCAGGCACCATGGTACAGATATGAGCATTTGACCACACATATATGATATATCACATAGTAATACATAGTTTTGCAAGTACACATTGCGCAAACTACTAACTTTCTCCATTCTTGAGCAAACAGGGAGCTCATTTCTACTATATGCCATAGCTTAGAAAGCCATAGGCAGGATGAAAAGTTGCTGAAAATAGCATACTGTACTTGATAAAGTGCATAGACCCAAACAATAAGAAAAAAAAAAATATAAGCCTGCACATAACACCTAGAAGCACCAGCAATCGTTCTCCACAGTTTGAAGCTCACTAAGAAGCGACAGCGATGGAGTGGTGATGGTATTAAGAACATGCACACGCTACGAAAAAAGGTAGTTGTATGAATCAGCAGCAGAAGATTATAGTATATCAAATAGCAAGTTAAACAAATAAGCAATTAGAAACTTACATAACTATCTACAAGTTTCCGTTCAAATTGTGATTTCCCAAGCAACAGCAAAACTTTATCTGGGAGATAAGTTATATGTAAGAAATAAACAGAAAAATTGAGCAGCAAGTAAAAGTTACAAGACATGTTCAGAAAACATTAGGACGGGACATATTTCACATTTTTGTTATATCTCTGTCTGTTTTTTTCCCTTAATGAGACAGTCTACTGACCAGAAGTGAATGTGTATTGCATTTTTTGTTTTGTGTTAACTCTCTCATCCTCTTTTTTTGTAGCCTTTTTGTGACAAACAATCACAAGAGCATTAACCGTATCATCCAAAAGACAAATGCCTTTTCTAGAGTAATTGCACCACTTTACATGGAAATTTATACAAGAGACTACAAAAACTTATATAGATGAGACCCCATACAGGCATCGGGTATAAGACTTGCTGAATATCAGGTTGATAGCTTTGAAACCCTCAGGATAATGAGTTAATGACAATAATCCATCAAAGTTTAGAATAAGCATTATAATGATGCATGTGCATTGCCATCAATTACCAAAACAAGCATGTTCACAAAGAATAAAGAAGATGACTTGATTACCATTTATTCCATCCTTATTTGGTGTAACTCTTTTTAAGCAAACAAGTTCCCATTTCTTGAAGTGCTTCAGAGAACTCTGCATATAACACCATCTATATGTTAATATCTCACAACAACAAATAACTAATATTTGCATTTCCTGCTTGGTTAAGTAAATCATTAGGAGAAATAGGTTCTAAATATGTTCAGCATGATCTTTAGAGAGACAATGGCTATTTATATAAAAACAATGTGCAAACCCAAGTAATAGACATAAAAGAAAGCATAAACAATAACTAATATTTCCATGAAATGGCCTTAGACATATAAAAGTTAAAATGAACTTAATAAGGGTCTCGCGGGGGATTTAGACAAGAAAATTACCATATGCACTATTTGCAATTGCTGCAGCAACAGAAAGCAAGTTATCGTAACAGCTCCTCATGTCTGCCATATCCTGTTAACGAAAGTAACAATTAAAAACAAAACTAACAGGAAGCAGACCCGGAATTTAAAACAAGATAAGTTTTAACATCATCCATTATGGTATTCTGCTGAAGCTATACAGCTGGTAAACAGCAGGACTAGGCTGCCACTGTTTTTGGTTATTCAGGACACCCACACAAAATAGTTCTACTTTGACCAATTGACTTCTGTAAAACTGATTGGGAACGGGACACCCGTTTGTCAGATCCCAATTGAGCAAAATGCCACCGTCATTTACTGCAACGAACTCAGAAGTGTCACGAGTTATGCTGCCTGGCACACTACACTAGTGCTGAAAGACCTGCCAAATGCTTAAATGCATCTCGCACCAAAGCGTTACCGCATACAAGCAACGATGCATGATAGTCACCAATTACCACCTCATTGAACAGGAGAAAATGCATGAAAACCAACATGCCTCTGCCAAGTAACCACGGAAGCTGAGCTGAAATGACGCCACTAGCGGATCAAAGGAAATTGTCTCGATACTATGCTAACCCAAATGTGCACCGCACCAGGAAACAACCCCAAAGCAAAGCTCACTCCTCCCTTTCGAATCCCTCCAACCGTGTGTTGTGAAATCGAGCACAGATCCGGACACTAGAATTTCTATGCAATCCTCACGACGACCATGCTCCACACTCACACCCAACCACCGAACTATGAACCGGCCATCGAAACCCGTCACGTGGAATCCACCAACCCGCGATGGCTGCTGCGGAAAACCAGAAGCAAAACCGAAGCCCCCGCGAGATCTCCACACCCGCATGCAACAGACTGACCCACCCACCCGACTCGCTCGCTCGCGCAGCCTCGAAGCGGAAGGGAGAGGCAAGGCCCACGCACCTGGGCAGCCGCGAGGAGCTCATCCGCCGCCGTGGCGGCGGCGGCGGTGGAGTGGCCCCGACCGCCACGGTCCCGGTCCACCCGCTGCTCGTGGCGCTGCAGCGCGAAGCCCCGCAGCTTCCGCAGCGACGACTTCATGTCCTCGCCCGCCCCTTGCGCTGAGAGCGCCCCGCGAACCCGGGTCAGTCAGAGCGGGCGCCGGATCAGCACCCCCAGATCGCCCGCGGCCGGCCGGCGATGGGCTCAAAGGAAACCCTAGCAGCGCTAGCCCCGCACGTAGCGCACACCCCACTGACGAGCGAGCGGGAGAGGGAGGGAGGGAGCGACTGGGGAAATGGAGAATTCTTTTATTCCTCCTTTTCGGAGCTCGAGTGCGGCGACTGCTGCGCTGGTGCGCGCTTTCTTTACTTCCTCCCTCCCCAGCGGCCCGCGCGCACTGTTTTAATGTGCCCTTAATAATTAATTAATTAATCATAATATTATTTTTATTTAATTATTAAAGGAAAATGCAGATGATCTTTTTTTGGTTGCTTGCCTTGAATGAAGCTTTGGTAGCTGCTCCGGTCTTTGTTTGGTCAAACAGAACCGTCGGCGTTGCTTATGCTAATACACTATGCTTTGTGCGAGTCTATACTCTTCCTACAAGTGCTTCACACACTAATATATTTTTCTTCTTCGGAGCACAAAGGTTGGTGTTGCCTTAATGCTTTTGCCCTCCTATTTTGTATCTTTTTTTTTTTTTTTTTCTAACAGAGACGTACTATTCTTCTTTGGCTTTGCAACCTATGGATCGGTCCGGTCAAAGAGAGTGTGTTTGCGGAAAGCAAAGAAGAATGGGACGCAAATATCACCCATCTTTTCGTTCAACGAGATCCGATGCCAATCAGCGGCCGTCCTCGTCTCACGGGTTGTGGTTGTTTGTTTTTAGGATTAGGAAAAAAAGTGGGACGCGTTCGGTGACGAGGACGTGCCATTATTATATCTGCTACGACCGCACTGATTGATGCTTACCGGCACAGGATCCGTGCCCAATTAAGCACACACGGTCTTTTGACCGGACCATCATTTGGGAGGGGGTTCATGATTAGCTGCGCCGTACGACCTTCTGACGAAGGTCGCCGTCACTGGCGTACCGCGTACCCAACATGTCGGTGGGGGATCGTTGTCGCGATAAAGAACTCAGAGATGTATATGGGCAACCAGATCGAACCGTCGGGACTTTTGGGCTCATTTTGATGTCTCAGCAAGGGCAGAGCCATGCAGAAATCTCCAACAAATTCAGACGTTTACACCATAGAATACCAGATAGCAGAATGACAGTACATTTTGGTGTCCCCTGATGTTAATTGGAGGCAGATAACAAAAGGGAGGCATGGACGATGGTTTTCGTGATTTAATTTGATGCAGATAACAAAAAGGGGGCGGGCATGCACGATCGCTTTCGTGAGTAGCTTACCATCCACTGACCTCGTGGTCCAAGTAGCAAAATATGATGTGATGCGACAGAACTGATCCACCATGACAAAGCTATACGTTTGCATGAGTGTTTTAGTATTACAAAACCGTAGGATTAGAAAACTTAGAATCGACGTGCAAAACAAAGGTTTGAAAAGGAAGGTTGAGTTTATATACTCCAAAAGACTACAGTTGTAGCAATAATACCATGGTTTTCAAAACTTTAAAACTTCTTTACCAATCACTTCATGTTACTCCAAAACCAAAGTATTCCAGAAAACCATTCCTAAAACTCCAAAAGATACTCCGGATTCAATCAGGGCCTTAACAAAGATTATTTTGGCCGAGTGTAGAACGCCGAAAAGCAAATGGACTTGAAACTAGAAAAGAATGCAGCATATATCTACTAACGGAATAAAGCACACCATGGCAGATCTACAAAATTAGCTCGCTTGGAGTCTGGGGTCCGGCCAATTTGCCTGCACCTTATGAATACTACATGTTCTCTGGCTAGATAGCGAAAGCCGAGGTAAGGAACACCGAAAGGCTTGTCCACCAATCAGGCAGCTGCTGCCATTGGTACTGCCCTGTAGCAGGCCCGCTTTGCTGCCCGCACAATGTCATCGACCTACAACCAAGCACAGCCGTGTATAATCTGTTGTTAGCCACAGCATCAACAAAATTAATTGGGCCTAAAGTAATACAGATGGTGGCAAATCAGGGAATTTTTGTAAAATATATGCACATAAGCGTTAATGCAGACATGTTTAAAAAGGAAAGTATAGCATTGTAGCAAAATTGCAAAAACTTATATTCGCTTTCCATGAGCAGCCCCAAAAATGCTCCTCAATTATCTCCCGAATGAGTTATTCAACTACCAAACAAGATCCACACCCATCTTACTAGTTTCCAGTCTTCTGCATAGCATCAAGCATTACAGCCAAGCAACCAACCAATAATGGCAACGTTATGCTGTGTGACCACTTTGACCACAATGGCTACCTGGTATGCACAACTAGACAGACAAAGAAACCACCCAACTCCTAAACATGGCAGGACAATCCTTCAGGCATATCCAGGTGGCAGATAACAGATACACAAACTGTGCAAAAAACGCAGGAGCTGACAACAGTATCTGATTTGTGATTTAGTGTGGCCGTATGCAACACAAGTTATGGTAAAATGTCAGGTTTTGATGGTTCCGAAGGAAACAATTTTTTTTATGACTACTACTGACCATCTTTTACACAATTAGCCACTGGTGGAATTTCTAAGGATTGGACATACAATTCATAAATGAAGTTAAATAAATAACTAGATGAACCTAGGAATACAGGATACGACATGTTATCATAAATAGCATAAGCAGCATGGAAGAGCGAGCAGTCTTCAACAGGGGCATACAAGAGCTAATAGAAAACTCTAGGATGGAAGGCAAAGAATAGGACCTGTGGAACAGCCAATCTCTCAAGGTTGGCAGCATAGGGCATAGGTACATCAGCTCCAGCGATCCTCTCAACTGGTGCATCAAGGTACTCAAAGCTTTCTTCTACAACAGACATGCTGCAACAAACATGTGTTAGAATACTAGATACCACACACAAATGTGTGAGAGGATAAGGGCTAGAGAGAACCATATCTCGCACCAATCCCATGTTGGGGGGGAACCCTTCTTCAACAGTCACCAATCGGTTGGTTTTCCTGACAGATGCATTAATAGCAGCTCTGTCAAGTGGTCTGATTGATCGAAGGTTAATCACCTGTCAACAAATACGAACCAAAAGTCAGGTACTGATGGCATATGGAGAAAACTAGATGGCAATACTGAACAAGTGAAACTATAACGTCTACAAAAAGGAATTACCTCAGCACTGATTCCTTCCTTGGACAGTATCTCTGCAGCCTGAAGACAAACTAAGCATGAGAATACACCAACACTATGATGAAAATAGAGACAGACAAGTGACATAAGCAGTACTAAAACCATCTGTCACCTAAATATCCCTCTTAGAACAAAAAATAAAACAACTTTGTAGATCAGTTTGGTGAGTAACAAAAGTGCATTGATGCAGTAAATCCAAATCCCTACAGAAGTAAGCATATATTGGGAAACACATGCTGATTATCTGTCAACCTATAGGGTAATGATTAATGAACGATAGACTAATAATTAATCATCCTTACATTGTTTACAATACATCATGACATACCTGGAGAGCATAGCCAACCATCTTGGAGAACGCAGTAATGGTAACATCTTTACCCTGACGTTCTATCTACAGAAAGAAGAGGCCCACAGTAAAGTGCACATATAATATCAAGTATAATCCGAAATGGAAATAAGGGAAACCTGTTTTGAAAGCATTCTTACATATACAATATATTATATATATACCGACAAGTTTGTATCTGATCTCTACACCCAAGGTGATTCATCAATAGGAACTCCATTCAACCCCTCCCAAGGTAAACGAATGGAAAAGTCCTACCTAAACTAATGTCCTTCCCATAGACTCATATGTATCCAAGACACAACATACCTTAGCTTTGCCAATCGGCACGCAAAAACTAGAATCAAGCACTTCAGCAGAAACTGGGAAAGATTCTCCATAACTGCAAATGGTACAACAGCATGTCAGAAAAATGATAGGTAGCTAGCAAAATGATTCAACAAGATCAGACTGACATACAGCAATTCATTTTCTAGGAATATAACAGGATCAGGATCCCTAATCGCAGCTTTGAGCAAGCCTCGAGCATCTTCTGAAGAGTATGGTGTGAGAACCTTAAGTCCTGGAACATGTGCAAACCAAGCTGCATAACACTGCATACAATTGAGTTAGTAAATTCATGACAGTACAGTTATAATCTCATAATCAAGGTGCTTGCAAAAAGATGAATTGAAACAGGTACAAGGTATCATAAAAAGTTCATGATCATAATGAAACAATTACAAAACTACTGCTCAGCTCCCTAAGTATAGATATTTATTTTACACCGTTAATTTATAAAGTGATGCAAACAGGTTTACAGAGCAAAGGATTGACATAGTGACAGTGGCAAGTATAACTAATACAAACCCAGAAACGGATGGCAATAACATAAAGATGAAAAATTAGGAAGTAGAAGAATGATAATCAGACACATATGTACATAGCTTCATGAGAAAACCATGTGACAAACCTGTGAGTGTTGAGCACCAACTCCAGCAGCAGCTCCATTTGGTCCTCTAAAAACAATAGGAACAGATATCTGACCAGCTGACATATAGTTTGACTTGGCAGCTGAATTGATGATATGATCAATAGCCTGAAAATGCAGTATAGATTACTCAGGTTTTTTGACAAAACATGGGATGTTGAATTCAGTGGATGCCAATAATGAGGAAAAATCAGTGCAGAAACTACTACTTGTCTCAGTCACATGAACTAAGCATGCACAAACGATTCCCTTTTGACAGTAATTCAGGGAAAATAAGCAAGAGGAATTGATGCAAGCATCAATCGATAGAATTCCTAGATAATTATGGATCATTTGCAATCAATGTGGGAGAAAAAGTATGGTTTTGCTAGGGAGCGCTTGCAAATTTGGAACTACTTCAAACCAATGTTTTCAGGCTTATACCACTAGAAAATGGCAAAATGCCACCAGAACTATCATTTGAGTGGCATTCTTGCAAAAACTAAAAAATCAGTGGCAAATTTGCAAATGTGCCATAACTAAGTTGAAATCAATTTTCATACCCAAAAAAAAAAAAAAAAAATACTGCCATACTACACAAAATTTAGATAACTACGAATTCTAAAGAAACAGGTGAATACTGAATAGCAACCACAGACCATTACAGTACACTCAGACGCCCAAGGATATACTTTAAGACAAGCAAGTAAAAATATTTCTGTTTGTTGCTAATATCAAAATCAGACCTGCATCGAGAAATTAAATGTCATAAATTCTATAACAGGCCAAGACCTTGATAAGCTGCACCAACACCAATGCCAGTAAAGCCAGCCTGAGAGTACAAAGAGAAAAGCAGTAAGTGTGTGCCTGTGTGATCATGTTTTACATAGCCTGAAAGCAATGGTTTCAGGATTTTAATACTGCACCTCTGTGATAGGTGTGTCGAGAACCCTATCAGGACCATACTTGTCAAGCAAGCCCTTAGAAATCTGCAACAGGACACCGATGAATATTATAAGAAGTGAGGATTTAAGATTTCACTGTTAAGTTACCGACAGGTAAAAGCAAACACACTGGTCCTTAAAATTTTACAAACCTTGTATGCACCTTGATACTCCAACCTACACAAATGAGTAAGAATATGAATTATAAAGAAGACACTGAACAGGGAAAAAAGACCAGCAGTAAGAATTTTTCCAGGTGATACCTCTTCTCCCATCAGAAAAACAGAAGGATCAGCAGACATCTCTTCATCCAATGCAGAGTTCAACGCATCACGGACAGTCATCTGAACATGTAGAATAACAATGTATATGACTTGCCACATAAAGATGTAGAAACTACGGCATGGGAATAAAACACTAGAGGGTTCTGGCATAGGGACGAAACGAAACTACAGCATGGAAATAAAGCACTAGCGGTGATGGCATAGGGACGAAATAAGGTACAAATTAAGAAGAAACAAAGCATAAAAATGCATAACAAAGTGTAGCCAAATACCATGATTTGATCACACACCTAATGAGCCCCATATACAATTTTAAATTTAGAAACTACCAAGCATGCTTCATCTATATCTATATAGAAGGCGCAAACAATTGCAAAACCAGTTGGGTTTCTCCAGGTATAGCTTGTCAAGAATCTCTCACAAAAAAGTTACTTTGAAGAATATATGCTAGTAGCATTTCTCAACTAATATGCAAGGCATAAACCAAAGAGTATCCCACTAAGATATAAGCCATAAATTAAATCATTAAATCATTCCCTTGGCCCACAAAACACTGCCATAACAAAGCAACCAACCCATCACCAAACTATGAACAATCTGCTTCATGGGATCATGGCAACTACTGCAATAACTAAACTCACAACCACACGTCTCCACCGCTAAAACCACCTACCCCCAGTCTCAGTCTACATTCTAGCCGCCGGTCGACAAACAAGACCAACACAATTACGATTTACAGGACGTCTATAATACCAACATAACCTCATCGCCTCCACGGTTAAACGAAAAGGTAAGTTTCGGTCAAGCGGTGCCTCACCTCCTTCGCCGCGGCGGAGTAGCCCCTGGCCGCCGCCGACGCTGGGCGGAGCCTCGCAAAACCTGTCCCAGCATCTGCACACAGCGACCAAAAAAAAAAAACAAACAAACAATAACACCGTTACAGATCGAACTTCGCGAGGCGATCGGGAACCCATGGAGGTAAGGCCTGGTTCGACACTCACGGGACCGGATCCAAGCTGCCTCCCCTCGCGGCGCCCAGCATCCTCCCTCCTCGGCGACCGGACGGCGCGGTGGATGGAGGAAAGGAATTCGACGCGGCCTGGAGATGGAGGCGGCGATAGAAGCGGGATGGAAAGGAGGGGCGAGGAGGAGACGCCCTCTCTGCCGGGATGGGAGAATGGCAGGCAGGGAGGGGGAAGGTGGGCCGTAGGGGATTGGTTCGTTGGCTTGACCCGACCGCGACGGATGGAGGAGGAGGCCAAGGAAAGCGTGGATTTGTTTTGTCTCCTCTCCTGCGTGAGATTTTTATTTGCGCGTTTTTTGCAAGTAAAGCCCCCGCGTGGTGTGATTTTACTGGGAGCAGCGTGTTCACGACGGTGGGCCCGGCAGGCGGGCCGATACCGTGTTGAAGGGCTGGCTAAACAAGCGCTAAACAAAGGCCTTGAGACGTGGCACCAGGGATGCAGAAGGCCTTCTCGGCCTAGCAAAGCCACTCGCAAGTTGGCCCACGCTAACCCATGTTATTACGTGGGCTAACTTATCGATCATGGCCAGCCAAGGTGTGATGAAGCAGATTTGCTGATTTCCTACGTAAAAAGCAGATTTGCGGATAGATCTAGAACTGTTTTTTTTTTTTTTTTAAAAAATTTTTTTGACAAAAAGTGCTTGGTTGATGTATAGCACTATCTAAGAACGACCTCAAAGCGTTTATCTTGGTTGCTGATAGTGCGACGATTTGCTGATAAATAACTAGTCGCTAAATAAGACGTAACTATCTCTGATGCAAAAGATCAAAGAAGGTACTATTAATTTTCTCACAATACTAGTACTATTGCATCGATGTGTGTGTCCAAAAGAGAGGCAAAGATGTCACACTTACTTAGAGTATGGTTAATAATAGAGGTGAGTGCTTGGTTTATAGCCATGCAACTAATAAGAGCCAAACCATACAATAGTTGCTTCTTATTTAAATTTTTAATTATTATATGATACTATGTCTTTTTTCTCTTTCTTACTTTTTCCTCACATACGCTCCTATTTTGACCCACATAGGGCCTGTTTGGGGACGCTTAACTTAGATCATGTTTTCATAATTCATGTGTGCCTATGTTTTTAGGTCATGCTGTGATAATTGAAGATGAGCATATCTAGTGGTTCACTTGAGGTTCAGATGATGATGATGATGATTTCATGGTTGCATATATGGCATTGGAACTTATGGGCTCAAGTAACGCTACAAAGAAAAAAGCAAGTGGTGTCCACTATTCCAAGGATGTCTGGGATCCAGTGGGTTGAAATCACTCTAAATAACGTAATTGAGTGCTACAACATGTTCGTAATGACAAGGTCAGATTCTATGAGCCGCATGATACATTGGTTCAGAATGGCTTGGAGCCAAGTAGAGGTATTTTTGTACCAAGGAAGCCTTATGCATGTTTTTGTGGGCATGTGGTGCACCCTCGTCAGTGAGAGACAGCTCAAGAATAGGTTTGACCATTCATTAGAAACTATTAGTAGAAAGTTCAAGAAGGTGCTTAACTCTATTTGCAGAATGGCTATTGACATTATAAGGCCTAAGATCCACGTTTAGTACAATCCATCCAAAACTACAAGAACCAAGGTTTTGGACTCATTTCAATGATTGCATAGGCGCCATCGATGGTACACATATACCGCTATCGCGTGCCAAAAGTGAGCAACCAAAATACATTGGCTTACATATTCTTCACAAAATGTCATGTCGCCTTGTGACTTTGATATGCGTTCACATTTGTTGTCACCGGTTTGGCCTGGCTCGCTTTATGACACTAGGGTTTTCTTGGATACTTTAGTCACCTACAAGGATAACTTTCCACAACCACCTCAGCATGGTATTACCTTTTGATTCTAGGTGCCCAAATTCAAAAGGATATCTAGCACCATACGAAGGACAAAGGTATCATGTGCCAAAATGGCGCATGGTCACCACCTAGTTGGATTGAAGGAGACGTCACGCTCAACTATCATCATGCATCCCTTAGAAACGTGAATGAAATCCATCATTTGGAGTTTTAAAGATGAAGTGGTGAGTTCTCCCCGCAAATACCTAGCTTTCAGTTTTGAAGCAATCAAAGATCATTACTGCTTGTATGGCTGGCTCTTCATAATTTCATTAGAGAGAGTGACATCAATGATCAACATTTTGTTACTTATGTGCAAGACAATAGTGAAGATCCAACAAATGAGATGGTAGTCTTGTAGATGATGATATTGATATGTGTGCTTTCCGTGATGCACTAGCTGCTGCTTTGCTTGGTTGATTCATTGATGTAATGTTTTAGTGTTTTGTAGCAATTTTATGGATCAAATGGTACTAATTCGACTTATATTGTAACTGCATTGTATAACCAGATTTCTATCTCAATCTTTTACCATTGCGTTCACATCATTTAAACTAACTAAAAAGAGGTATTATCTAACTTAAAGGTATATCGAAGATTTTATACTGAAAAATAGATAATCTAACAAATAATCAGAAACCAAACACCTTGCTTATTTGCCTCAAGAGATTCTCCGTGATCGCTAGACGTGATAAAGCCTACCCGGCTTATAAGTGAGTTTCGTAAACACGGTCTCAATAAGGCCATATTCATAAAAAGCTGATTTTTTTGAGTGAAATAAAATGCTGATTAGCTTCGCTATAAACGCATTATTGTATCTACTCACACAGGACACAGAGTCAAAAAAAAGAATTATGCCTTTTATATTAAGATAAGATAGAGGGAGTATTATTATGAAATATTTTTGTGGTTAAAGCAGCCGTCAGTACGATTCTTACAAACCGGATTGCTCCGTACGTCCACCTCGCCAAATTAACTACCATTTTAGATTTTACACGCTACTGGGTCGTACTATTAAGCCGTCATAGTCCCCATTTTCTAGTATCAAAATCATAAGTCCACTCCACAGATGAACCGTAGCAGCCATCGCTCCTGATTCAAACTCAGGTTGCCAAATCTGTTTGACATGGTGTTTCGGCTATTCTGCGCTGGACCGGCCTTTTAAACCTGATTATATATGGTACCAGGAACGAAAAAAGTACGGGCAACGAGGGGCAACAGAGAGGGGAAAAAGCCACTTAAATTCCCCTAGTAGGCTCGAGGGGCAGTTGAGCATTTGTTACGTTGCCGCTGCTGACTGTCGTCTTGGTCTGACAAGTCGGTAACGCTGGTGACACAGCTCGAGGACGACGACCGCGGCGCCGAGAACAGCAAATTCAGGCCGTCCCTCCCTCCCACATCTTCCCGGTGCTGCTGCTGCTGCAGCGGCGGCAGCGAGGGCGCGCTGTTGTCCCAGAGTTTTGCTGCTGGCGTCGCGGCTGCTTCCCGTGCCTGCTCGTTCTTCGTGAAGACACGGCACACGATCCACTCTCCCGGTCCTGGCTCAGCAACGCAACCCTGCTGCAGTTGAGGGGCAAATGTAAGCTACCAAAGGCAAAATATCACGATCGAGGTTGCAAAGCGGATCAAGCTACTTCGAACGGAGGCTAGATTCTCCTTACATTCGCTTGATCTGGAAACATTATTGCATTTATGTGTAGTCGATGTTAAGCTGTCACAGTCCCAAGTTGTCCCAAGACGGGGAACTTTCGCTGGTTTTGGGGCTCAGTGTACATCGATTTTCGATTTTTCATTTCTTTTTGAAATGAGAGCTGTTTTGATCGATGCAAACACGGTTACCCAAGAATTAAGGTAAGTGCTGAGAGAGAGAAAAATCGATGGCAGGAATTCTACATGGCTGGCATTCTTCTTCCTCTGCTCGGCCACGGCGCGGGGCACGGCGAGCCGGCACGTGCATGATCCAGCCGGTCCGCGACGACGGCGCCGGCGGTCATCACTGCGGTGGAAGGCGAGCGGCCAGTCTTGACGCCCACGGGTAGCTGCCTGTTGCCGCACTACGCCACCGCCGCCGCACTTTTAGCAACACCGGCTTCTCCCTGCCCGTGGCCTTCCAGTACCCGCTCCCAGCTCCCCGGCGGCCATTGAAAGCCGGTCGCCGGCGCCGCCGCAGGCTAAAGAAGTAGCCCCTCCCCTCTGCTTCTGCCCCTGCATATGTAGTAGCCACACCAAATAATCAGGAAAACTCCCCGCATGAATGAGCTGAAAATGTTCGCGAGGTGAAATTTTGCTGAGCCGCAAGGAACGCAGCTCAAACGAACAGAGCACGCACCAGGAGGTCCCATGGATCGAGCCTCCGGCGACGCCATGGGACGACGGGGATGACGGCGGCCGGCAGCGGGCGAGCCAGGGGCTTCCCCGGCGGAGGTACAGCACTACCAGCCCTCGTCGGTGGGGCGAAACGGAACCCCGGCGGCAGCTGCGAGGGCGCTCGCGCAGGCCTCCCATTGCACTGCAGAGCTTGTGCTCTGCTAGCTGCAGCTGGCTGGCTGGCTGGCTATGCACAGTAGCAAGCACCGAAGCAGAGCAGGACAGTCCTTGCTGGAGCTTGAAGAGAGAGAAGTGGAGGAGAGGGGATTTGTGATGAGTGGAGTGGAGAAGAAAAGGCGGGGATCTCCATTTTATAGGATCGCTCCTGGCGTGGAGCGGACTCCATCCTGCATCTACTCAACTTTGCTTAAATAGTATGATATGATTCCTTCTCCGATTTGACATGATCCCGTCCCGGTCCGAAACAAAATCTTCTAAATAACTGCTCCATTGCTGTCCATTTTCAAGATGGGAGTAATGATAATTGCAAACTAGAGAGAGGGAAAAACCAAAAAAAAGTAGGCAAAAGGAGTGCTAAGATAACTCAAGCAATATAAAAGTTGTTTCTTATATTTATCTAAAAATATAGACTCGCTAAATGGGACATCCTATGTCGCCCTAAGAGCAAGGAGGCCTTGTATTATAGATTTATATCTTCGTAACAAATGTTTATTGTCCAAGTGGGATTGTTAACCTTATTAACACCGAGGGTACCTGGCAATCCTTGCTAAGGAACAAATTTGAATTTCCAAGACTTTAACCCAAGTATCATCCAAACCCACCGACTCTCATTTTTTGAGGGGCCTCATGAATATTAAAGATGAGGTGATTGCTAAAGGGGAAAAAGCTGCATTACTAAAGATGGAAAACAGTACAAGGTTCGAAGATATTTCTTCTGGCTAGAGATAGTTCCTCGCACTTAGATACCCTCGAAGCTTATATAATATAGCCGTGGATCGACATGCTACTAGCTGTAAAGTTATATCCTCTAATCCTCCTAATATTTCATTTAGGAGATCTTTAGTGGATAATAACCCAGTTGAGTGGCTTAACCTAGTAGCTCAGTGTCTCTAATGTGACTTTGAGTGGATGGCGAGACTATTTTAAATGGCTTTTATCAAGGTCCGGAATATTCTCGGGTTCGGTCTATGTATCTTGATGCTATAGATGCAAAATCCACCTCATTCCATCATAAGAGAATCTCGGAAATGGAAAAATACCTCAAAAGTTAAAATCTTCCTCCGTTTTATCTCAAAGAGGTGTCATTTTGACTAAAGACAACCTTGCTAGAGATTGGGAAGGGAGTCGAAATGCGAGTGTTGTAACATGAATGAAACTATCCAACACCTCTTTTTGATTGTCCTTTTTACCAAAATGATTTGGAGGATTATTTTCTCATGCTACTAATCTTACCCAACTCGCTTCGCTAACCATATGTTTGGTATTTGGCTTAATAATCAACATAAAAGATCTAAGCCGCTGATTTGGGTTGGGGGTGAAAGTTGCTCGGGTGCCATCCGAGATGTCGCGAATGACACGCATTTTTAAAATTGAAATCTAACTCTATTATGCTAGTTATCTTCAGGGGGCGTATTGGTTGCGCTTCGGACCCAATTACAGAGATGATGAGCAAGCAAAGGAGTCCCTAATTGCTTTGAGCAAACAATTGAGATGGTTGCTTTAGAAATTTCCTATTAGGGGTGGAAACATTTATCTCCGCTTTACGTTTAGTCTCCTATGTCTATGTTTCTGCACCGGCTTGTTTCGGCTATTTCTCTTCTATATATTTTCCCAAAACTTTGTAATAATTGGTTGTGTACATCCACTGGATGTAGAGTGCCGGATATGTTTTATCCATTATCTCATTTATCTCACGCGAAATGAAACCCATTTATTTGTCTTCCTTCATTGTCCTCGCTTTCCTCTAACTTAGGGCCTCTAGATTTTGATTTTAGCAGTGCAGATGCTCCTGTGCTGGATGATCTAGTTTAAGTAGAAACTGATCGTGGCTCTTTCTACTAGAAGCACTACAACTAATTCTTTCATGCAGTGTTATTTTGTCAAGGGATGTACTGGATTATAAGTTGGTTTAGTTTGCTCTTACTAACAAAGAGGGCTCCGACAAACATTAAAGAGGTGTTTTAAAGGAGGTAGAGGAAAGAGGTTGTGAAGATGAGGATACATAACTTTGGAAGTTACTGTTGCTTATGTAGTAGTTTGGAGGTTTGCAGCAGAATTGGAGAGATCGTAGTACTGGCCTTAGCTTTTCACATGTCACTTTGTCAACATTTATTTTAGCTGTAGCCCTCAGTGCTATATATACAAAACTACATGCATGAAATAGATACTTAGAAGCTGAATTATTCTGCTTATTTAGGAAAAATGACAGCTCACCTGCTTGGAAATGATAGTAAAACCTCTTCTTCCCTTTTCTTTATACAAAACGAAAGTGTTCTTCTTCGATGCGCTTTCAGCTGGTCTCAGTGCATGTGCCGCAACTGCGCGCGTGAGTTGCTGCAAAATGAAGCAAGCATAAGCATGGACAACATGGACTGTATACATGCGTAAAATCGGATGCAGGCCTTGATCGATATGGCCTTTAGTAAATAGAGATTGCAGAGAGAGAGAGTGAAACCAACAGTTTTTGGTAGTTGGAAAGTGCTATCCACACTGCCATATTTTCTTAATATATGTAAAAGCGATTTAACACATGGATTTCTTCCATGGTAATCAACAGCGCCAGCTGTCAGAAGAGAACTCAGCTGATCATACTATATGTCCATATACGACATGTGTTGCGTGTACGTGCTGTATGACCAAGGAGACCACCTATATATAACTCCTCAATCTCTGGATTACAAGAGTCATCAGCGCTTTTTCATTGCGTCACAGTTATAACAGCACGGTGCGGCAGCATCTTGCAACTCTCCTGGGCTAGCGCTACGCTTGACGTCCAGCAGCAGGCTGCTGCTGCTTCCTGCCTCCTCCTCTCCAAGCAACCGAGCACCCTACCAGCCACGGGTGCGCTCTGAATCTGGGGCTCTTTGGGTCCACCCGTGGTCAGATATTTCTCGCACCGTCAGGTCCGGATTATACATTTTAAAACAGATGTGCTCAGCGATCTGACTTTTCACTCCTTATGATACAAAACGCTTTACAGAAATTTCTTTAGCCTTCTGGAACTCTGGTTCTGAAGGAAAACGTGGAACATTCTCAAGCTCGGTACTGAAGAAATGGCTGCAATATGTATTAAACGTGACTTAGTTTTAGTTTCAGACTTTGGAGTAGTGATTAAACTGTTTCCCTCTGCTCTCAGATCTACCGGCAGCATCAGCAGGAAATTGCACAAAAGCTACACGGAATAACGGAACAGTTCTTGCTGTGGGAAAAGATCTCGCAAGCCACAGCATCCAGCCAGCCTATAGGTGTAGAATGCTATCGCTCCAGCCAAGGGATAATGACGTCGTGGAGGCGAATTTCTTCCCGTGGAAAAGATGACGCCAATGCACGGATCATCCATATTCAGCAGCAACTAGGTACGAACTTGCAAATATAATGTGGAATCAAGCAAGCCAGGCCAGCAAGGTAACTACATTCTCTGGTCGCCCTGTCGCCACTAACCGTGACAAACACTTGCTTGGATGGGACAACGATGCACGACGAAACTTGCTACTGCTTTGGATTGCATGGAGTTGCTTTGCTAAGGCAACCTAGCTAAGTGACTGCACGACTGGCTGATTCCTTTTGGCGAGCACAACCACCATTTGTTTTATCTTGCAAAGGGTAACTTGTTTGGCCAGCTCTACCACTCCTTACAAAGTTACTAGGTATACCAGCGGCAGTAGCGGGTGCTGTGGTAGCTTCTGAACTTGTGAGATTTCTTCCAGCACAAGTGCAGTGCTCTACACGTCATGTTTTTCATTGCGGCAGGCGCTGAGTGTGTACATCAAATCGATATTTCACTTTGTTAAAACACTCGCGATCGAGGGTAGAGGGTTAGGTGCTGCTTTGGTCTCTGAGGGCCCCAAACCCTGTAGTCCCTGGAAAAGTCCTCCAAGAGCGCTTTAGCATCAACAGCCAGAAAGGTATGGCAGTAAGTCCTCCTCGCTCTGCCTGCGAGTAGGACCTCAAAAGGTAGAAAGCTTTTGTAGTCAGCATTTTGCAAAGTCCTAGGCCGAGCAAACTCCTTTAGAGTCATGCATGCATGCCCGCAGGGTTTACTACTTGATGGTCTTCACATGCAAATCGTAAATGTAGAGAGTGACGAGTTTAGAGCCAAGAAGCAGTTAGCCTCGCTCCAAGCAATAACAGGTCCCCTCACAACTCTCCCCAAGCCAAAGACACACACCATGCGCCCACACCACTACGCAGGGCAATGCCAATTGCAAAGTGTTGACAGGGAATTAACGCAAACACATGAGTGACAGGAGGTTGGAGCTAGGGTTGGCATCAGGAGGCAGCCAAAGGCAATGCCGGACCAGAAGTAGGAACTAACCCTGTCCCAAGGCCGCCACATCCTCTTGCCATCCGAATCCATCCATCGCCTCTTTTTCGTCGATTTGCTGTCGCTTGCCATCGACATCGACTCCCTGCTTTTCTCGACCGGAAATCCATGAAACACTGAGCATGTCCTAAGGGCCCTTTTAATTTTTCTCAGGCCTACTAGTTGCACTTACACTTGGGTTGTGTGGGGGACGTTTTGGATTAGGACGGAGAGCAGCATCTCCCTAGCTGCCTCACAAAGTCCAGTCCAACAAGGCTGTCAGCTCACTTGATGCCATTGTCTATTCCTTAAACAAACAGCAGAGTAGCTAGCCCGGCAGAGATGGCTGCCGAGACACAAGCAAAGCAAGGCAAGCAGGGAGGCAGGCATGAAAAGGAAAAAGGTATGTGCAGTAGGTAAAGATCAATCATAGGAGGAGAGGGAGAAAGAGAGAGGTTATTAGCTAGGACGTCCTACATTTCCTCAAACACAAGCTAAGCCAATACCAAATTGGACGTAGGAACCCAGAAACCCCTCGATCCATCCATCATGTGCAGGTGTCAGGTGCGTTGAACAGTGGCGCGCCATTACTGAAAAAGAAAAAGACTAGATCGATCCGGCCTAGCTGATCAATCACAGCTCTCCATCGATCGATCTTCTTCAGATCAGATCAGACCACGCGGATCCACCGCCTGCATCTGCAGGTGTAATTGGTTGTAGCAGCTCATCTGCTCATGCACGCAGCAACAGAGCAAGCACATCGATGCCGGCGCGTCTAGCTGCTGGCCGGCCGCCGGGTTGCTTTCGATCGGAGGCCGGGCGCGGGGACCCCGGGGCGCAGCGCATCGTCAATGCCTTTGGAGTGCGGGTGCCTCTGGACTTGTGCGCGAGAGGTTTGCCCGTGGAACGAAGCAACTCCCATCGGATCCGGCGGCATCCGCGCGCATTCATAAATCGTCTTGTCTTGGCTAAATTATTGTGAATAAGAAAACAAAGCGCGCGACGCCTCTGATGGAAGCAACAGAAAAAGGGGAGAGGTTAGGTTGATGCCTTCTGTCGCCGGATAAAGCAACTGGACCAGGGGAGCTAGTAGCCCACCCATGCATGAGTATTACCAGACATGTACCTTTGGGCATTTTTCTTTTCATTTCTCTCTCTTTTTGTTTTGGGCGGATATATGGAGGTCGACGTGTTGGTAGACTACGACGTGCTAGCGTGTTGAAAATATGTAGACGATGAGTAAACAAATCGCTTTATCTAGAATATAGTAGTAAACAAAATTAGACACTGATTTTTGACCGTGATGATGATGACGTCTGAGCCTTAGGTTAGGCGAGGCTTTACCAGGCTGATAAAGAAAACAGGGTACAGTACCTATTCTTCTTTCTCCTTGTTTTGTTGGCCAAAAAGCACGGTATGCACTTATATGTATCCCACATTTGCTAGACTTCAGTCGCCTCAAGTCTAAGAGCAATGAGGCAAATAGTCGATGACCTAACTAAAAGGATAAGCATAACCCATAGCCACACCAACACGCTTCAAAGGTTTGCAACAAAAGTGATCTGTATATTAGCCGCCCTATGTATCCATCCAAAGGTTAAAAAGAAAGCAAACTATTGGAAGGATGATATCATAGTTCCAATGGGTTACACCGATTGGGAACCGCACAATCTTCCGCCTTGCCCGCAGCATGAACAGACACACACGCCTTCTCCCTCGCCTTCACCGACCCCGCTGGGCGCACTCCTTTGCCACCTCTTCTTACCGCTCCGCCACCAACGGCTAACAAATCTTGCCGCTTTCACCGCGCTCATCCACCTCTCAGCTGCGTCTCTGCTTATTGACCCAACCCCTCCCTAATCACGGGGCTACCGGTGACCACTCCGTCCGTGACGCCCTCGCCGCTGCCCCATCCAACCATCATCGATCTCCCATCGACCTACAGCATGTGCACCCCTGCTGCTCTCACCGCGCTATCTCAACCGCCATTAGCGCCGTCCCCCAAACCCTACTACTATAACCATCGACTAGTAAGCAGCATAAGGTGATAAGTAGATCCCCTTATCCCCGAAAATTTGGCGAGCTCTCTGTTTTTGATGCCGACGGCAGCGTCAAATGGCTCATGGGACACAAGGTCACGCTTGTCCGCGCTACAAGCAACCAGTCGTATAGCAGAGTTTTGCATTGTTTGTATTGTGGTTGTGGGGTAGGAAGCTGAGCTATCTCAATTTCGATCGTGGGTGTGGATGTAGAGCTGGGGTGCAGAGTCCCGATCGAGACAAATTTGATTGTCTATTTCTTCTTAACATATAAGATCGACGTCTCCTAGTAGGTTGGCCTAGTTTTTGTTTTTTTAACAGCGACAAATATAGTCGCACACACGTGAGAATGAATCACTTTTCACACAAAGGTAGCCACGTACGCAAAAGGCCAAGAATAATCTGGAGATGATGTGCTGCTGGAGAAGCAACATTGCCATTTGCTAACCGAGTAAAATGAGGCGGCGGCACAAGTGTGAACTCATGATGATGTGAAGTGTCTCACTTTCCGAAGGAACACGGCTGCCTGCTTCCCTCCCAAAGTCCCCAAGAAATTATTGGTAGGCCAGGCCACACATGTGCATAATGCATGCCATGCTTGCATCGGGCTTCATTCGCTTCTCGCTTGGATGATGATGCGTCAGGCCGGGTTAGCTTTTGCTTTGAGCTGATTGATTGCTTCTTTTGGGAGGCGGATGGGCCATGCATGGATCAGAGATGATCAGCACTAGCTGCGCCTCCATGTGCATGCATGCTGTTCATTTTCTGACGGGCTGCAGCAGCGCTTGCTGCTAGATCATCGGTGTGTGCCAGTCAGCTGTGTGTGTGTGGATGCAAAATTGCAAATGGTCAGAGGTTCACAATGGTAATTGCTTTTGATCTGAAGAGTGTAAGCTATGATTATCCAAGGAAGTGATGGTGATAATGGAGAATGGTAACGTACGCTAATGACATCCCATGTATTTGTATATTGGGAGTGAGCACGTGTGTTCTGCGGATGCATTGTTCCCTCAAGTCAAATAAATTTAAATTTAACTAAATTTACAGGAAAAAACACTAATGTGATACCGAATAGATATCATCGTGATAAATATGGAATATTTTTTATATTAAAATTTATCTGAAAATACAAATGCTAATATTAATTTGGAAACTTTTTAGAAAAAGTTTGACTTGTTTGAAATCTTTTTTTTTTTTTTTTTTTGAGTGAGAGTTGTTGACTGCTTGAGCGCAAAACTGAACAGCGATTACTGACGAGGCCCGGTTTGGCTGAATTTGGGCTTTTTTGGAGGAAGGCTGAGTTTGGGCTGATACTCTTGAGTTTTCAGAGGAGCCGTTCATCATCATCCAGTAGGCAAGTTTGCAAGGAATATGGGCCGGTAAATCCAGCAAGGCCCCTCTTTTTTAACAATTGTGACGGGAGGGATCCTCTCCTGTCTCCTCACGGACGAACGGGCAACTTTACGGCCATTGAATGTTGACGCATAAATAAATAGCAACGCCACATCCGAAAACTTTCTTGAGCCCAATCCAACCAAACTGCAACACGCAAACCAAAGGGGTTTTCGAGTTCTTGTACGATGGCGACCAGCAGGGACGGACGATTCACCGAGCTGCGGCGATTGCTTCAGGTGAGCGCAGCGCAGCCTTGTGCTACATCTCTTCCCTCTCTAACCCTGGTTTTTGCTTTCATTTATTCCCGACCCCGAGATCCATTCTAATGTTTTCGTTTCTGAAGAATAAGAATTTTTTCCAAACTTTTGAATTACACACCTATCTAATTTTCGATTCTACTATGGTAACCTATTGGCATTTAACAATCAATTTTCAAACTTTTGACGCATGTTTGAAGCTACATCGCAAAACCGATGCACGATCGATGTTGCGATTCGAATAGTACTGATTTTCACCTCGAAGTTTCGTATCTGTCATTAGCTGTGTGTGCTATGGATCGGTTTCTTGAAACAGGGTCACCTCGCAGCTGACCGGTTGCTGACCCCGTCACGGCCCCAGGGCCATGTCAACACACACATGTAGGACTACTAGCAATCTAGCATGACTAGATATATGGTGCGAACAGCACCATAACCTTTTATCAATTTGCGATTCAGGATTCAGTTGGCTCAACCCATGAGGGGAGATCGAGCTGGCGACACCAGTGTGACATGTCTTAATGATCCATTTGTATGTGCAGCAAGAGACGGAGCAGCTGATGGCAAGGAGATGGTCAGAAAGCTAACAAGTGTGTGCTGGGACAAATGCATAGACGGCACCCCCTGAAGTAAGCTGAGCCCTGAGAAACCGGCTGCCTGAGCAACTGCGCCCGAGGTTCCTTTAGACATGAGCACCATACTTCGCCAGGCAAGTTTCAGCTGCGATAAATTAAAGCTTCCACTTTACTTGTCAGGAAGGAGGAGGAGGAGGAGAAGCTGCCACTTCATACGACAAATGCATAATTTTTACTTTTTCAATATTTTTCTTTGGAAATATGACCGTAATAAAAACTATATTTTTAGATTATTAGTTTTACATCAGTATATGCTTGTATAGTTATTTTTTTTTTTGATAACAAAACAACATTTACTGACATGTGTTTTTGGGAACCTGTTCGCTTGAACTTATCATCATAGCTTATCAGCCATAATACTAAAGTTAGTTTATCAGCAAAACAACATTGATTGGTGTACAGTGTTTTTTCCTCTTATAACAAAACAACATCAATAGAATTAGCTGCAAAACCATAAGCCTAGCAACCAATAAGATGCTAAAGTTAGTTCAAACCAAAATAACCCCAAATCTCTGACCGAGACTCGCCCATCCTCTCGAGAAACTTCATTCCGTTTCTGGGCCGACTGGCGACTGCCCACATTGATCGGTTGTCAGATCCACATTCAAGCTTTGTGCTGCCGGTTATAGTTTCTCAAATGAGGCTGCTGCATTGACAATGTCACCCCTGCATATTACCCGCTACCCATTATCCAACCTGAACTACCCGATCCGAACCCGATCTTTACCCGGACCCGCACTTTCGGTTTGAGTTCGCGGGTAGCAAATCAATTACCAAACTTTTATTAGGTAATTCGGTAGTAAGTCGCTGGGCATTCCGACCAATTCTAACTTTGAAGTTGAAGGAACTAACTTTTTGGAGGGATGAAGAGAACCAATCTGAGGAGAACTGAACTAGTTGTTTTTTCAATATGTGCCAGGCTGTATGTGGGTCAGGCAAGACTTTTTACTACTAGTCTACTAGACTACTACTACTTAAAATTTCCAGCTGGATTTGCATTTGTTGTTACATGCCACTCACTACTAGTACTTGCATGTTTGTGATGAGATAATGAGATGTGGTTGAAAACTTCAACCTTATATCAATTATTTTGTCTAGTTTATGTTGTTGAAAAATTCTATGATGTTTGAGGGTTTTCTCATTAATCTATATATTTTCGCACACGGTATATCCGAACCCAAACCCCGAAATTATGTACTCCAAAATTGGGTGGTAGTACACTTCGGGTCAAGTATCGGGTAACACTTTCACTACCCGAACTTCTCATTACCCGAACTACCCTAATTCGACGATCTGCACCTAACGCCTCGGTGATTGACACGCATTTCCTCCGCCCTAAAAAAGAGTGTCGCTTTAGTTTTTGTGACATGTTGTTTCACCATCCATCTTATTTAAATTATTTTTATTATAATTTATTTTATCACCGAGATACTTTAATAATGATTTTATTTATTTTATAATTTACATTAATTTTTTAAATAAGATAAATGATCAAAAACATGATGCCCCAAAAATCCAAACGACATGCACGGAGTACTGTTGCAATCACTCAGCCCTCACTAGGTGATCACGGTAGAGTCTCATGTGCTTATGTAGTCTCGTATTTCTCCCGTCCCATGGATATATCGTTTCTACCTTTAGTATATCGTGTTTAGCCATTTATTTTATTCAAACTATTTTAACAAATCATAGAATAAATAAATTATAATTAAAGTATCTCCAAAGATAAAAATAAGTTATGAAAAAAATAAATAATATTTTTATAAAAATTATACACAAAATGAATGGTTAACAAAATACCACATGGAGTCCGAAAAACAACAATCTTAATAATGAGCCAAGAGTATGGTCCACACGCCGCTTGATGCGTGCACGTATGAACGGACGGGGCCTCATGCATGACATGGGCCCACTGCCTGCTCAAGATGGGGGAGGTAGGTAGGTCACGATGTTAAGCCAGTAGAATTACGAGCACTTTACGGTGGTCTCAAATACTTAACGTCTCCTGATGCCTGTGTAAAATTATTTTTTGTTGTTCAAATTTGTATAAGGGCATTTATGGTCTTTTTTGGCAACACCCTCACCGCCCCTCTCACTTACCCGAGCTCGTTTCACACGAAGTGAACATGCGAGGCTCGCATGACCCTTCACCCGCTACGCCCCTAGCCGCCGCCCCGCCTCATCATTCTTGAGCGACGCCATCGCTTGCCGACCGCCACCGCCCTCACCACATCGCCGACCCACGCCGCCACACCACTAGCCACCTCCGCACGCCCGCCAGCCGCCTTCCTTGTCGCCTCCCCTGCCGCCGCCAGCTCGGCCGTTCCCATCGGAGGGCTCCACGCTTCTCTCCCCCGCTGTCGCCTCGCCTCGCTTGGCACACCCGCCATGTAGCCTCCCCCGGACCCTCTCCCCTCTCCTCACGCGATCTCCGGGCTCGTTGTCGACGCCACTCCAAATTGCCGCCGATTGTCACGCACACCATGGTGGCAATGGTCTCGACCGACAATCTAGTAAGTTCCTCTAGCTTTAATTGTTCATAAAGCTTCGCCGTGGTGGGCTTCATGGTGGTATCAATGTAAGTCGTAATTTTATGAGCTTGGGCTTATCTAATTGGTGATAAAATGTTGGCCATAGGCTTGAGATTGTTGGTAGCACTGTCTTTTTGAGCATACAATGGCGCTTTTAAGATTCGATCCATGGCTCATGCGCACTCCATAAAATAAAGTAAGTAGGGTAGAGATTCCTATGGATTTTTTTTTTTTTCTCTTTGGCTTCGTTCCTGCTCCTATATGCCTAAGTTCTCAGATAAGTAACATGTCAGCCTTCCTAATAAATGAATGACACCCTCATCTCCATTAGGCAAAGGGATGATTCTCAGTCGGTTCCACACATGGAATCAATTTTGTGACACCACGCCATCTCATCTTTCAATAGATTTTAACACTATCATTATCGTAGAGTTCACCTCTATCTTCAACATCGATTCCTTAACATTATCGCTATATAAGCCTGCCAAGAATCATCTTCGATCTCCTTCAATAGCCACTAAACTAATCCATAACTGCGCAGATAAGATATGACTTTTGTCATTACTTCTAATGCTTGTTATGCTTCTCCGTGGATGCCACCACAACCCTTACCCTCACTCCAGAGTGCCACCAAAGCCGATGGGGACGGCGATTAGAGATTTGACGAGGCGACAGATGTCACTCCCTAGAGTCAACATTGGATGAAGATTTTTTCATCTTTTCATAATTATTTTTTTCATCATACTATTATGAATGTACCGCCTTATCCTTATTAAAAAAAAATTTCAAAAAGGAATTACCCTCTTTCATTGATAGTCCTAACCACCTTCAATCAATTTTGGTGGCATTGGGAGGCGAGAAGCGCATATGGCTCACCGAACTTTGGTTTGGTGACTCATACAAGAAGCATAAGAGAGATTAAGGTAATGTGAAGAGATAGGAGAAGAATTTGAGATATGAGTAACAAAATATGGACAAATGTATCGTCCATCCCGGCCTTAAGTGTCTATTTATAGAAAAGGGATATGGTTGCTCCCTAGATTTTACAATTAGACACAATATGCCCTTAACCTAATAATTGGGCCTCTTTTACACTGAAGAAGAAGAAGAAGCTGTCCACTTCATTTCATACGACAAATGCATAGTTTTTACTTTTTCAATATTTTTCTTTGGGAAATATGATCGTAATAAAAGAAACTATATTTTTAGATTATTAGTTTTACATCAGTGTATGCTTGTATAGTTGTTTTCTTTTTGATAAATGCAAAGAGCATTTACCATATGTGTTTTGGGATCCTACGCTTGAACTTTATCATCAAAGGTTATCACCATAATTGTTTTTCTTCATAACAAAACAACATCAATGGTTTATTAGCCGCAAAACTAATATACCGAATCAACCAATTAGGATGCTAAAGTTCAAAACAAAACAAAAAATCATAAAATCTCTAACCGAAACCCGTCCAACCCTTCCCTCAAGAGAGGAACTTCATTCCGTTTCTGGGCCGACTGCCCATTGATCGGTTGTCAGATCCACATTCAAGCCTTCTGTGCGGCCGGGTTATAGCTTCTGAACTGAGGTTGCTGCATTGACACACCTACTGTTGGATCAAATCAGCCCCTTCACTGGGCAGGGTGATCACGGTCACGTGCTTGTGCTGTCGTATGGTCCGCTACGCCGCTGCACGACGAGCCTCACGCGCCTGACATGGAGGCACTGCTCGCTCCAGGTGGGCGTGGGCAGGCTCGAAGATTTCCTATTGAACGTGGCTTTAAATCCAACAGTTCCCATTCAAACGTGGCTTTAAATCCAACAGTTCCCATTCGTAGGCAGTGGCAGGTAAATGCTTCGCAGACGAAAACTCAGCGTTGCGCTGCCATGCCGCGCGAGGAGGAGGGAGGGATCACCATCAATTCGGAGCCGGATCGCATCGCCTGCGCTGCCCGCGTCGGTCTTGAGAAGTTGGGGTTGGCGAGCAAAATGGCCTGGATACCGTTGAGTTGTTGGTTCCTTTGTTCGCAGGCGTGCCCCCGGCACCTTCTTCCAACCAGTGAAGTTAGTACGCTACGGGAAGGTTCAAAGTTCATAGATGGTGTGCCAAAGTGCAGGCGTCTCCATTACTACGATCTTCATTGGGCCTCTGTCTGTTTTTTCCAAAAACGAGAAGGGCAAGCCATCACATCAGATCAGAGCAGCTGAGGTGAGTGACGGTGCCGGTGACGATGCGCAAGAGAAATTGATGAATCACCAATCGCGTTGAATTGGTTGTGAGTTTGACGCGGAGGAGGAGCGGCAGCGCAGTAATGCCTACAGGTCGCCTGTTATTACAAGACGTTAACGGTTCGCGCGCGTGAGCTTTGGTTTGTCTTGTTTCGGGGCGAGGCAATCACCACCACTTCGCTGATCCGCCTGCCGCTTGGGTTTTGTGGAGGGACCGCCTGCCCTGGGTCAAGGCTTGAGATAAGCATGCCAACTTTGTGAAGATTCCAGCGCCGGCCGCCAAAGAAGACGAGGGACTGTTTTGCTTGTTTCCATAGTTCCATGGCATGATGGTGGGGAGACCTGGAGGAGACGGGAGAAGAGTGGTAGAAACCTGCCTGTTGCCCTTGCGGTATGCGTTCGGCAGTTGACGATCCGCGCGCGTTTCATGCCAGTGCCACTGCTCCTTCCTGGGGCGCGGCCGGGCCGGCCGTGCCTCTTCTTTTCTGGACTCTAGTTCAGCAGTGACCAACCAGCAACACGGTTCCGGTCGCCACCCGATACTGGTACCGGTAGTAGTACTAGGCGTCAACCCAACGCGGTGTGGCCGTGTCTCATCGCAACCTGCGCCGGAGGCTGGCCGGCAAATGTACCTGCGGCCTGCCTGGCGGTGTCGGACCGAGCACGGCTGGTCTGCGTGGGATCAACCGGAAGCAGCGGGCACCGATCGATCTGCGCGCGCGTTGGATGGCGGGTCAAACCCATCCCAACCCCGAAAATTTATCAAATCGCGCCGGCGGGATCGCCACCAGCACAGCAGGGCAGCCGAAGCAAAGCGCGGAACGAGGGGGGTGCGCGCGCGGATCCGTGGACAGCACGTGGGCGCGCGTCCGCCAACTATCAGCGCCATTCAACGTACTCGTATCCGGCTGATGCTGCTCATTGATCGAGCCATCTTCGCCTACCGTGCCGTACTCCGCGCGACGAGGCGTGTGCTCCCGTCCCGAGCCGAGCGGGTGCCACGTTGCCATGGGGGTACGGGGGGGTGACGCCACGGCGAGTTCTAAGGCTTCGATGCCGGATGGACAGCGGTGGAGGTAGCGAGCCGTGGCGCAGGTGCACGCGCTGCTATAAATTTGAAGTGGAACCAACATCCGGCGAGCCGGACGCCGAGGACTGCCTGGGCACCGTCGGCGTCGCAATATCATTGACTCCGATCGCCGAGCCGAATGGTCGGCCAAGCGGATGCGTCCACTCCACTACTGCCCCGCCGGCGTCCCGAGTGCGTTTCAGGCGAATGACTTGGAGACGCGAACATCAGCAGCGGATACACTCGCAAGGCCGAAGTTTACACTTGCACAACACCGATTAACCCATCCCTTTGAAATGAAAACAGAGCGCTCGTGTTGGCGTTCGCCCATGGCCCATGGGCCTGCTTTGTGTTCTTGTTGTGTTGCTTGCTGCTTTGATTTTGTACGTACTGATCCTACGCGAGCCGATGCATAGCATTGATGGCGGGAAAGACAGTGCTCACTAGTAAATGGCCACTGCCCCCGCCATTAAAGCGTGCCTGCCATCTCCCACTTCCTCTCCTCGCCTCGAAGCTCCCCGGCCCGGCCCTCCCTCTGATCTGATGAAGGTAATAAATGCCTGCGCTTACGCCCATTAATGTCTCGAGATGGAGAGCTACAGCTACTACTGACGCCACGGTGGTCACCAGTTCACCACACGTCCGTCCGTCCGGCCTTTCTTCCTCCTCCTTCGCCATTCCGCCATAGTACATGCTCCCCACGCCAGAGGATGCAAGAGCCGATCGAGCAGGAGCTTCATTTCGTCGGCGGGTGGAAAAGCAATGCCATCAGGCGTGACAAGTTATTAGGGCCGGCCTTGGGATTAGTAGGCCTTCTTTTCACTTTGGATTCCTGATAAACCACATGACCTAGACGTATGCATGTGCCGTTTGTTCGGCAGTCGAGATCACTATAAACTCTGATCTGAGAGATGTGTACCCTCGATCCTTGAATGATTCCTCCTCGTGTGGTCGTGTACATACATACGGCTGATTCATTCACTCCCCTAGTGAAATTGCAACTCACGGTACAGTACAGTGTCTTGACAGGTTTAGCTTATTTTTAGACGTATGGTGTCTGGTTTACGGTTTGTAAGCAGGCAGAGAAGCTGTGCCAACAAGGTTCAGAAGAGATGATGTATATGAGGTACTTTTTGTACGCCAAGAGTCTAAGACATGTGTGTGTGCAAGAAGATTGCAGAGCCGTAGGGAGGATGATATGATACGGTTGTTAACACGGTAGCATGCATGGCTTCTACTGAAGGCCTAGAACACAAGAACTATATTCATAATATGTTCATCCATCTAATACCCTTCACAGCCACATCATCATGGCCATGGCTTCCTTTCTGACGAAGATTCATCTCAATCATGGTCACACACACAGAGCAAGAGAGAGATGCGTAGGTGACCTTGTAGTGGTACACAACTTTGTACAGAGAAAGTTGTGCTCAAAATTCCCCTGAAACAACAGAGCCAGGCTTCATGTAAAGGCAAGACAAAAGCTAGTAGACGTTTGATTTCTCCTGTTGCTGCGCTTCATCATCACAAGCTGACCGACCACGTTGCTCATGCCCTCTTGCATGCATCTGACGATGAGGGCGTCGCCGGCCATTCCGATCCTCCCTGGCCGGCGGCGGAGGAGGCCGCCGTGGTGGGGGCGGCGCACACCGGGATCACCGACCGCACGCCTCACAGCCGGGGCGTGGAACCCGCCCGGGCGAACGTTCTTTATGCCGTCGGCGCGCCGCCGCCGTGGTGGTACGCCGAGGCAGCAGGAGGAGGAGGCGCGTAGTAGCACGGCGAAGGCGGCATTGCATCCGCGGCGACGACCCTGTCCCGCACCATGGCGCTTCCAGCATCCGCACCAGCTCCACGCCGCCGCGGCGGCGTCCCTGGAGCCGCACGCCGGCTGCTGCAGCAGGGGGAGGCAGGATCCTTTAGCCGGCCGGCGGCTGCACCTGCACGGCCCCCGTCGTCCTCGGCGGCAGAGTCTGAGCAGCAGGGTGTCCTGAGGCCGCCATTGGTGTCTGTACAGCGACGGGGTTCGAAGAGCTGCAGAGAGGAAGAAGAGCCGTTGCCGCTGTGCTTCTGAAGAGGCACCGCCGCCTGCTGCCGCCGCCGTCTCGCGGGTTCAGCGCGCGGCGAGCACTCTGGCGACAACGACGTGCTCCTGCTCAGCCGCCGGCGGCGCTGGGCTCCTGCGAGCCTCCGGCACTGCAGAGATCAGTATGGTGGGGGCCATTAATGCCCGGGCCGTGAGGCGTAAAGATCTGCGCAAGATATGGATTTGTCGCCGCAGTGACGTACCTCTGTTTGAGCTGAGGACCAGGCGGCCATGGCGGCGTTCTTTCTCCGCCTGCTTCTTGGTCCTTTGCGGGGTCGCCCGCGAAGCTCATGCCAGCGAGCTCGATCGGTGGAGGAGAACACCGGCGAGTGGGCCCGGGCCCGACCGCACCGTGGTAGTACGCCGGGCAGCTTCAGCCCGCCCGGTGCGCCGTCTCCTGCAGCAGTAGCCCTGTACACCCCTGTCTCATCCTTTACAATACAATACGATGCCACGTCAAGCCTGATCGATCGGCGGCAGCAGGAAGCAGAAAGCAGAACGCGGGGGAAGATGGGTGGTGGTGAGTCTGGTGACTTACGAGGACGCGGGCGGCGAGGGAGGTGGACGGGCCAGCGAGGGAGAGGCGGGCGAGGGCGACCTCGGCGGCGGCATGCTCGGCCTGGCGGGAGCGCGGTGCAGCCGCTGGGGCCCTCGAAGTCCGCCGTTGAAGGTGGGCGGCGCGGAAGCGCGGCGCGTGGTCCGAAGCCCTCGCGCGTGCACACGTACGACGGCAGGCTGAAGCAGTTTCCTCTGCGCCAGCTCCTGAGCTGGTTCTTGTACATCCCTACCTGCTGGCGCTGGCCGTGGCCGGGCAGCAGTGCGCCTCCCTACCTCCGCTACTTCCTAGTTGCTACTATAGCATCCTACATGTACCTAACTATCTATCTAGCACTCCGGTGTCTTGTTCTTGTCGGTCGTGGGAGAGATCATGGCGTCGGCCGTGCAAACGAGTGGGAGGCTAGCTGTGGTTGCGCGCTGTTGAAAGGAGATGAAGAGAGGAGGAGGAGGAGGAAGAAGAAGGGGGGAGGTGGTGGTTTAAAGCAGAGTGGAGGAGGGTGTAGGATGCAGAGCACCCAAATGGTGCAGTGTTGTTTGAGTTGAGGGAGAAGAAGAGGTGGGTGGAGGGAGATGGGCACATACACCTTCTGCTATTGATGGGGTATTTTATGGTGCTTTGTAAGCATGCTGGATCGATCACACTTCACACTTGCCCAGAGCTATGCCCGTCAGCCGCTTCAGAGAGCCGTCCCACTCCTGTGAGCGGCCGGGGTGGGTGGGAGAGGAAGAAGAAGGGGGCAACGAGGAAGAAGAACAGTAGCGACGATGAATCTTAGCTAAATTTGAAAAATGTTCGATGTCCGCAAAAAGTGCGATTCTTCTGTCTCACCCTCTCTGTTTATATTACAGGGAGGTTTCCTTGCATCGCTCGCAGGCGTAGACCGAACTCAAGCCCATTTTTCCAAGGAAACCTCGTGTTGGGCCTTTCTGGTCCTGGCGATGCCGGCTCGCCCGATGCTGCTGTTGTCGGGTCGGCCACAGTAGGAGCGCCGCAACATCCCCTTCTTGAGTCGGTGCTTGACCCCAAGCAGCCGCATGGGAAACTCCTGATGAACGGTTTATAATCTTCCCAAGTCGCCAACTCAGAAGGCAGATTGTTCCACTTGATCAGGACCTCGAGCAAATGAGGAACCTCTCGAACCACCGAAATGGAAGTCTGCGCAGACCTTCTCGTGCAAAATGAATACGTAAATCAGTGGGCAATGTTGGAGATACCTGATGATTAGTTCCGACCGCCTTGAGTTGAGACATGAAAAAATCGGATGCACCAAGGAATGATGGAAGTTCCAGCTTGTATGCCACCGAGCCAACCTTTAGCCAAAGACGCCGAGAAATTCCCAAAGCGTGAAAGCTCAATTTCTGATGAGATCCGGGGCCGTAGATGTTTGCACATATGGTTGCAGTTTGAGGAACACTAAGTCTCCTTCCCCAAAGCGAACGTTCAGACCGATGAGTGTCCGCTTGTTTCTTCATAATGGCCTTGGCGCCGGGAGAGGTGTTGTCATGCAGCCAGCTGATCCATAAACCGGACCGTAAGACCGTAGCGACGCCCCATTAGAAGTCAGAAATTGGGTCAACAATCGTGTGTCGAGGAGCATAGCCATAAATCGCCTAAAAGGAGACCACCAATGGCGTAGTGAGGGCTGCATATTATACCAACATTCAAATGAAACGAAATATTCACTCCAGCGGTTGGGGCAAGCATGGACAAAACACCGCAGATAAGTTTTCCCAAACATTGGTTGGACACGTCAGTTTGGTCAGTCTCGATCAGGTATAAGATGTTTGCATAAGTCCACACCGGAGACGAAAGAGCTCATCCCAAAAGTTACTAGTAAAAATGGGATCAATGATCCGAAACCAGCCTTTGCACGGCGACCATGGTAACGATAGACATTGTCAAAGAATGCTTTTGGCAACCAGCTCAAGAAGAAATGATGCTTCAGGGGGATAAATGACTGATCAGACAACATGTCGACCACAACAAGAATGCAGTTGAAAGATTTAGACAAATGGCAGGCCACTGATGAAATCCGCAGATAGTACCTCAAAAAGCAGTCTCGTGAACTTGGACCGGTTGCCAAACCCTGGTAAACGAAAGTGCGATCATATTTAGCTTGGCCGGGCAAATCAAAACATGACTGGACAAACTGTTGAACTGGACTTTTTCATGCTCTTCCAAGCAAAAACATTGTTTCAGGCCATATATGTAACTGAATGCCTGAATGGCCAGCCCATGCTGAAGTATGGAATTGTTGAATGATGCTCAAGGTAACTTCGATCGAGCCCACCCAAACTCTTGACTTGTAAATCAAGAAGACCAGACCGGAACCGTAATTAGGGAATGCGATCGTGGGCCAACACCAGTTTAGTAATGAGAGCAAAGAGCAAAGGAATCATCCTCGATAATCGCAATGACCCAAGCGTCCAAGATGGTACCGCAGAAGTAAATCTGCATGGCAATGGAGGAGGGACTAGATGCCTAGACAAAGCATCACCGCCGGGTTAGAAGAGCCAGAATCTACACAACGTATTGGCAATTCCAAAGAACTTAGAAAAAAACCCTCTCGCTTGCCAATAATAAGTATGAAGTCTCTGATCCGACAAATTGGTTAATGCTTTCCTGTCAATACCAAAATGAGGAACTCCCCGAAATTGCGTGTAAGATCTCCATCACCAATCCGCCAAAAGAATGGCCATGTATTCTTTTTTCGTAGGTGGATAAAAACCCTGATTTAGAGCCCAAAGCTTTACCGAAATAGGCCAAGGATGACCATCTTGCATAAGAACGCCTCCCCACCCAAGGTCCAAGCATCCGTTTAATGACAAACCGTTGGAGAAATTAGAAGAGCCAACATCGGTGACTTGCACAAAAGCGCATTTCGTAGTTTGAAAGCTATCTCACATCACTAGTCCACAAAAATATACCGTGTTTCTTGAGCAAGTTGAGGGGCTGGAATTACACCAAAATTTCTCACAAATCTCCCCAAATATCCCCGCTAAAAACCCGTAAAAGGACCCTCGAGTTCCTTTAACCGGGATTTTTGGAGAAGGCCGACAAAGAATGGAATCCAACTTGGATCTGACGCTTTCAACCCCATCTCGCATCTAATCACATGGCCAAGGTATGATATTTTAGTCCGAGCAAAGGTACATTTGGACTTCTTTTAGTTTAATCGATTCGCCGAGAAGCTCAAACACGCTTCAGAGATGTTGCGTATGCCGCCCAAGGAACCGGCCAGATACCAGAATATCATCAAAAGACTAGTGCAAAAATCTATTACATTACGGGTGAAGAGTGGTATTCATAGCATCCCGAAATGTGCCAGTGCACCAACAAAGCCAAAGGACATTACACAAAACTCAAACCGTCCCATGTGAGTCCGAAATGCGCCTTATGTTCTTTCACCGATCTCATTCTAATTTGATGGAATCCTGCATCAGATCCAAGGTAGAAAAATAAGTGGCACCTAACTCATCCAACAACCCTCAATTATAGTACCGGATATTTACCCTTAACAAGGCATTTAGTCAGCCTATAATCAACACAAAAACGCTGTGTGTTGTCCTTTTTCTTGACTAACAAGACAGAGAAGCAAAGGCACTTGTGCTTTTCCTCGATCAACCCTTTCTCCGCAACATGTCATTCACTTGGTTCTCAATTTCTCGCCTTCAAACCGCGCATATCTCAGAAGGCCCCGACAAACACCTGCTGTGCTCCTTGAATTAATGGAATAGAATGGTCACAAGATCTTGGAGGAGGCAAACCGTGGTTGATCAAACAATGTAGCAAACTATCAACTAAAAGCTTGACCGCAGGATGCATAGAATGAGAGTCCGGCTCCACCGTTCCCCGCAATGAAAGTCAACCGCACTAATTGCTCCCATCGGGAAGACAAAATTATCCCCAAACAATAACAAAGGAATCCTCGTAAGGAATGGACATCCATTTATGTTCCTGGGCATTTCATTGACCGAAGCCGATAAATCAATCCAAGCTTAGGGATCATATCAAAAGTCGCCAGAAATAAGTTTCGTGTGTCTGGAGAAAAGAACACCCCCGGAATCCCAACTAGCTAATGAATATGAGTAACACATCAGCAGTTAATCAAACCATTGGCAACTTGAACAGCATTAATGGGTTCTCTAAATGCCGATGCCGTAGAAAGTAAATGAACTGAACTTATAATTTTAGATAAATGAATTGAGCTACCGTAATCAACCAAAATAGACACGAAAGTGATCCCGAATAGTCCCTTTGAAAACATAATGTCTTGGCACAGATTGACCCAGCCAAAGAAGAAGAGACAAATGCATCATAATATGAGGTGTGTCGGGGTTACCACTGCTCATCTTCCCAAGTCCTCTGTAGGGAAAGACATCCAATATCTCTTGCACCGTGATGAAGTCAGACTGCCTGCCTAACACCGTGGTCTCTCGGTATATTTAGCACCACACTTGAAACATGCACCTTTGGAGTTAACGCCCTTTGCCGCCCAGTAGGTGCCCGAAACTTATCATCGAAGAAGAAGGGCGTGGCCACAAGTGAGAAATGCTTAGGATCACCACCCTGAGTTCTGTTTTCATAGGTGCTGGCAATGGATGGAAGCTCCTGCACTTTGCCGAGAGGAGCCCGCTTGATCAAACCGCCCGAATGGTTTCTTCGTGAAGTCCCAGCTTTCCCGCACTCCACCCAAATTGCAAGCAAAAGATCGAAAAGGCGTGTTTATGAATAAGAAGAACAGCTTTGATCTCATCCCTTAACCCATCTATGAATCGCTGGACATAGTATAGTGGATCGTGGTGTTTTGCATAAGCTTTGAGCTCATCTACCAACCCCACAAATTTACTCTATATACGGCAATTGGGCCACATTGGATTTGGAACAAACGCATGGCTAACAACTCATGCTCATCACGTGCAAAGCGCTGCAAAAGCTGGGCAATGTGGCTTCATCCCACCCGCTTTGTCTAGGATCATCCTCAACCGACGACACCAAATAAGGCTTGGCTAAGCACATGAAAATGCATAGTAGCAAAGACACCCACAACCCGAGACTCAACCTATAGAGATGGAAATATTTGTCAGCCTTGTTTGATCCATAGTTTGGGGTGTTCACCATCAAATCTAGGGAAATCAAACTTGGGAAGCTTTCCTCTGATCGATCCCCCGAGACTCCACCGGAACCCGTGATCGATAGTAATTGTTTGGGTCCGAGGAGGAGGACGCCGTGGCGGAATTGGAAGGTGCATAGGAGTAGACGAGAGCATTGAACATACCGAAATCAGGTGGCCACAGAGTGGTAACCACCCCGGCTTTCACCCCCGCTCGACAGCTCCATCAAGTGTTGGTCATGATCCCGCGATGGGCTGCCGCTGGCACTTGCGGTTGGCTGAACGCCGTGAGGGCGCCTGAACTGGCTGCATCTCTGTTTTACAGGAGGGAGGCCGGTAAGCCCGGCGATGTCAGGGACGACGGGGCTGATCTGCGGGTCCCGGTCCTCCTTGGCGGCTTCATAGTCGATCCCACCCGCTACGGACGCAGGCGAGAGGGGAGACGGGGCACGGCCATATGAATGGGGCCTTCCCGGTACGCCCCGGCGAAGATGAGGGTCCTCCTCAGCCATGGATCGCCTCCATGTACTTGAGATCTTCCCACCTCCGCACAGCCCGAGAGGCGGTCGAGGTCGCCCCTCAAATTGTCGATCGCCGCGACGCCGGGACGCTAATCATCGAGCACCTTGACGCGCCTCCAACCTCGTCAGCGATCTCGCCGCGGCGGCGAAATGTCGCCCACCTTATGCGTTCTGCCGCCAGGCGCCGCGGTTCACGGCATGGTGTGACGCGATGCGGCGATCCATCTCCTCCCAGAAGATGCGCCAAGGCCGTCCATGGCGCTGAAGTCCGCGCTGGACGACGTGAAGTGCTCGTGGATGCGGCGCACGCTGACTCAAAGACGCCAACGAATCGAGTAGCGGTAGTGCTCGATCGCCGCCGTAGAAATCGACCGCGGTGGGTGGATTTAGAGCGCCGATTCGATCGAGAACGCCAAACGACTTAGAACCGCAGCCGCTTATGAATCGACCGAGGGGAGCGAGAGGAATAGCCGAGAAGGAAGGTCGCCCCGATACCAGATGTGAGCCGCCGGGTTATGCGGAGAGGAAGAAGAAGAAGGGGCAAACGGTGAAGAAGAACAGTAGCGACGATGAATCTTAGCTAAATTTGAAAATGTCTGATGTCCGCAAAAAGTGATTCTCTGTCTCACCCCTCTCTGTTTATATTACAGGAGGTTTCCCCTTTGCACGCTCGCAGGCGTAGACCGAACTCAAGCCCATTCATTTCCAAGGAACCTCGTGTTGGGCCTTCTGGTCCTGGCGATGCCGGCTCGGCCCGATGCTGCTGTTGTCGGGTCGGCCACAGTAGTGAGCCTGCCAACACACACCCCACTCATCGATCCACCAGTCCACGTCCACCACCACGCGCGCATGTTTGCATGTGTGCCCGCGTCGCATGTTCCGCAAGTCGCAACACGTCTCATGAACTCGCCTGTCCCTGCCGCCAGCCACCCGATCCACCACTTCACTGCCGATCAACGCCCGAGATCAACCACATCTTACCATGTTCTGCCCCTGGGCCACCCAAATGAAAATGGAAAGGGCATGTCAGTAGCCTGGCGATGCTGATGTGTGTGACTTGTGAGGGCCGAGCAGGAAGTGGGGATCACTACTTGTTGCGTGTAGTGAAAAACGCTCCAGCGTGAATAAAAACTTGATGCGTCCCGTATAAGTACAAAATTAAATTGGTCAATAAAACAGTATACAGAAACATGGATTTGCAACGGTTACCGTACACTTTTTTTTTTTAAAAAAAAGGCCCTTGTTTAGATGCATGTAAAATTCAAAAATGTTAGAATTTGAACTCTCAGAGGTAATTTCATTTGTATTTAGAATTATTATCAAATCATGAACTAACTACTCTCAAAAAAAATGTGTGTCTCGTGATTTACAACCAAATCAAGCAAGAATTGGGCTTTTTTTAATCTACATTTCATCGCCCACGACAAAGCCCCCTGATTGACGCTGATGGAGAGAGAAAAAAAAATTGGAACTTTGAATACAACTAAACAAGGGGGTGTGAATCTTAAAACAAAGTTATATTAAATACTTCCCCTTCTCGCGACAAACATACAATTATTATTGAAGTAAGGCCGGCCAAACTATGTTATCTTTTGACCAAGTTTATAGTAAAAGGTATTTGACATTGGTGTCTTTTTGTTTAGTGGTTGAGGTTGCTGCCCCGCGTTCCAGCCTCGCCGCAAATTCAGCCCTCTCCCCGCCGTTACAAAGAGTTGGTGGCGTTGTCGACACGCCTGCGTTGCTCCACACTATGGTCTACGCCCTACGCCAGAGGAGTTAGAGGCGTAGGTTTGCTTTTGCCGCTGCGCATCACGCTCTCCTCGAGAGGCCACAGCGGCGCCATTCTAGGACGCCGAGCGCCCGCCCACCCGCCCGCGGCGGTGGTCGCATTGTCGCTTGCTTTGCCGCTGGCGCGAAACGCCTACTCAGGCAAGCCCGATCGCTGTATTGAGGGAAGCCGGGTGAGTAAGTTGCGAGGAGGATGCTCTTGATTTGTTGGTCGACAGCAAAATTCAATGCCGCGATTCCGACGCCGCTACTGGCCGAACGGAAGAAGGAGGCCTTCGGACTATTTCCTTCAAAGGACGCCTCGACATTCCTCGCCTCTAGACTTACAGGCTAGAGGACGAGGTCTCAGATTTGACGTGTCCGCTTTTGGTCGCTATTGTTTCCTTTTATAATCACAACCACGTGTAGAGTTGTTGGGTGGGTTTCGCTAACCGCCGGGTTGCCGCCCCTTTCCTATATTTTAAAAACTTCTATCTACTTAATGAAAACGCTAGCTCTCGGGCGTGATCGCAAAAAAAAAAAAAAAGACATTGGTGTCTTAAAATAAATTTATTTCTTAGAAATATATTTTGATAAATAATATAACGGTATTTATTTTGTCTCTCACAAATGTTAGTTTGTTTTCATATAAATTTTAGTCAAAAGTCACGATGTTTGGCTTCTCGAGATGCGAGAATTATATGTTTTAATCGAACGAATCGAGTAATAGTAATTAACTATTTTCCTATTCATTTGTTTGCTTGGGTTCATATAATTTTAGTCAAAATTCGTGATGTTTAACTTCTCGAGATGTTCGAAGATTATATGTTTTCCGAAGGAAGGAGTAATAATAATTAATTATTTTCTACTCATTTGTTTTGCCCAGGTCACGATTAGGCTTGAACCCATCAAACCTAACCACGAGCCCAATCCGCATGGGCTCTCAGCCTCTGACATCATTTTCCGATTCATTTGATGACGTGGCTCGCCAGGGCGGCACCCTCCTTTCCCCTCCTGAAAATGGGATCGGGGACAAGTCACAAGAGGGAACGAGATGTCGCACTTGGCTCGAGCCACCTTGCTGCCGCTACTGAATTTCCCAGTGTTAAACCTCAATTAGAGAATGATGGGGTACCATACGGCCTATAGGCGCTTTAGAAGTACCTTATATCCTGGAGGCTATCTCTATATGGACTACATGTATAGACATGATGACTAATGAAAAGATAACTCTCCCTCATACATCTCTATTGTCTCGTGTATTCTTTATAGCGGATTGGGCAAGGAAAAGCGGATCATCTTGTCTTCACACGTCTCTCTCGTGAATGAGCGGAAACGGATGCGAAAATCCGTGAAACGGGCCGATTCTCAACACGTTATCAACAGCTCTTCCAACTGGGTGATAAGTTCCTAAATTCTTGATGATTTATGAATCTTGAATCATCGAATTGATTTTATTTTTTTTCTTCTGATCTGTCTTTGATGCAACGGCTGATGCCTTCTGGTGGAGCGGCGTGGCGTGCGACGGCTGATGCAAGCCCTGCACCACGGCAGCCACCTCTACGTTGGAGAAAGATCATCAGACTCGATTTGATTAATCATCGCGCCCTACATCAGCATATGCGTGCATGGACTCTAGAAAAAAGAGGCCACGATGAAAATCATTTGCCTTCAAAGATTGAATCAAACTAATCTATATATTTGGATTGCGCTATTAATAGATTGATTTTTCCTCGATGAACGCGCAGTACCTTGAGGTGAACGCCACCGCTGCAGGCCTTCGTGTGGGCGGCCTGTCCTCAGGAGCCCGTTCAGGCGACAGGCGTGATTCGAGGAGAAACCGTAACCATCCCGTTGCTCGGCTGCATCGCTTCATCCTCAAGACTTTGAGAGGCCTCCCAGTTTGCCTTTTTGATTTTTCATTCAATAGTATTTACCAGATTTAATCCGGTAGATTCATCCTAGTACATACTTTCCACGAGGAAAGAAAAAATTGTTTCTCCCTTCTTTAATTTAATTTAATTTCCATTGGATCGATTCGTGTTCCAAATCAATAATACATTTTTTTATCCATGATTGATTCACTGAGGTGAGTTGCGATCCTTGAGCGCGATCGGCATCACCTGCGATTTGGGAATTACACAGCTCAAACTCATGGCCGTTGTCGGCCATCGCCGCCGGCAGGTGCTAGCACGAGCAAGCATCGACTCTTGGTCTCCAGCGTCGCCGTGCTTCGTGGCTTAATTAGCCCTGCATGATAACTCCACATATATTCTTTATTTAGATCCAATCTAGCTAGCACATATGAATAACAAATTGATTTTCTTTTACATGAGATGGATCACGCAAGTGTCATCGTGTTCGGCGTTCCTTGAGACATCGGATGTCTCCACCACGTCATGTGAACAAGCCTGATAATGAGATTCACGCTGTACGTATGAGCTGCTTCCGATCATGGAGCATCACCGAGTCATACGAGCAGCATCTACGCCTGCTGACCGGTTCCACGTAGCACCCGGTATGTCTTCACGATTCACGGTTTTAATCTGCTTGGTATAATCCTGCATTAGTCTAGTAGATTGCTATCTAGTATTTCTTTCTAGCTTGTGCAATCAATAGATTGTTTTATTCTTTAGCATACTGTGACACCGCGTACGCCACTAGAATGGTCTACAGTTTTTTTATTTGTCATGCTCTTTTTGTCTAATCGTGAAGATACATATAATTACACGGTGGCTCTTGGCGGCGTTCACGAGTGCATGCACATCATATTCTTGGTGGCACGAAGAACTATACACGCCCGCGTCCGCGAGCATAGGCAACAATAAAACTTAATGTTGCGATCATCATCATTGTATTCCAAGAGTTCGCCGTTGAGCGGCAAAATTGTGGACTCATGCGTTTTTGCTTAGGCCTGCGGTCGAGCATCTTTGAAGGGTTTGCCACCAATCTACCTACACGAAAAAGTCATAGAAAAGATTGAATATGTAAAAGGCTCATCCCGTGTGCAAACTCATGTTTGCCGCTGAGATCTTGAAGATGCATGTAAGCCTTCGATCTTAGAAAGATCTTGTATATGTCTCTCAAATTACCTGCAATATATGCTTTTATATGGCTGATGCAAGAGTTCTATAACAGTATATCACGGCCCAGATTTTCTAGGTTTTATGAGCGAAACTCCATAAAAATTTATGTTAAATTGGTTTTGAGACCGTTTGGAAGTTTTATATGTGGCTTTATATCCTTGCAATGTGTATATATATGATTATATGTTACTATGGGGGTATATAATCCCGAAGTATTATTCTAAGACCACTATAAATATACCGTAGGAACTTAACACATGATGGTTGGAAAATTACGGGAGCTCGTATGAAACATGTATGACTATGTATATAAAGACCATTCTCTCTCTCTCTACTTACGATATTCTCTCTTTTAATGCTTTTGGTTTATTTACGAAGTAGCTACGAAGATGTGCATGAGACTTGTGCAGTCATTGATATAGCGGGCGCATGAGTTGGGATTCACTTGTATCTTTTCCCGAGGAGATTATATACATTTGTGAGGTCGGTATATTTTACCAAACTTTATGATAATATAGGCTTACAACACTAGTCGGGTTAACAAAAGACACGAAGTCAACATAGTTTGCGCCCTTGTCTACGTGGCTGCCGAGAGGAACCAGCATGAGGAGCTTGAGTATGAGATGATCATCTAGCGGGGTTTGAAATCTCAAACCAACGTTTTCTTGACTTTAAACTAGCTAGCTAGATAATACATTCCCCTAGTCAACATAGGAAGTTTGCCCACTGATAATACTAGAAGATTTAATATTCTAAGGTTTTTCTCTCTGATTAGTGCAAAAGCACATGAAGAGCGTTGTATGATCCTTTGCTTGGACTTGCTTGTGAAGCCACTGAAGTGCACATCATATGACTCACGTTTAGAGAGTATCCATAGTGCAGTAGAAAGGGCCGATGAGGTATCATAGGAAGTATTGTATGTCTCGTATCTACAAAGTAAAAGTAAGCTCAGATTGATATGAGTGGAGGTGACTACTCTTTGTGCATTAATATCTTGGCTAGAAGTCCTGTCATATGCCACACCTCACTAAATTTATTAAGTTCCACTTTCCAAGCGCGCGAGAAAATAGAAAAGCGGGTAAAAGCAGATTTTGAATCGCATCCACGATTGATAGGCTAGAAGCTAACTTGGCATTAACCATATCCTATCGCATGGCTCTCAAAGGCCACATGGATTATGACCACAACACTATATAGATGATGATATTTGGTTGTTGCTATAAATGAAGAATCTATCACCAGAAGGATGCTTGGTCTTTAGTTTGCTTTTACGCCAAAGCGGCCAAAATAACTTTTCGAGATAAATAAAAATTCTTGAAGTCTTTATCTATTACTACATTAAGCTTCTCTCTTCATCATGTTTTGAGAAGAAAGAGTAGTGATGACACAAATGTGCACATGCTTCATATAGAATATCTGTGACTGATGTTGCATTAAATATAATGACTCTTAGTTTGCTGCTCTATGAGTGCGAGAGAGTAATTGAGCACGCTTTTTGAGGCAATAAAAAGGAGGTTGGACTATACGAAATAACTCACGCATCAAAAGCTTCTTGCTCTACAACCATGGCTATAAATGGCACATTCTTGCTATTCTATGCACACCAAGCTAACGTAGCGCTGAATGCGCCCAATGCCACCATAAAGTTGTCTTTTTCTCATATATATGACCTAGAAGGTCAGTATACCGCGATGGATAGTGACGTGTCCGATTGTACAACAATTGGTGAAGCAGTGAAACCACCGAAGGATTGCTTTTGCCTAAATTATGGGTTCACGTCGGTAACTAAAGGTGTTAAGTCACAGATGACTACATCGTTTTTGTTGAAAGCACAGCGCGAAGAGCAATAGTTTATACTTCCTGCTAGAAGTTATATGAGTCTCAACGACAAGAGTTGAGGATATATACTCCTCTGTAGAAGGAATTCAATGCCACGACTGGTCATGCAAAACTGCATTAATAAAGTCCAAGCTCACTTTGCATATAAAAATGAGTAATACTTACAATGTCGTAATATTTCCCACATAAATCTCACGTACTTGAAGCATACGCTACACCACTTGAAGTTGGTGATTGGGGATTTTAGATATGCTATTAAATAACTATCTACGGCATTAGGGGGAGATTAATCAACTCGATACAGTGGAGATGTCTGTGATATTTATGAAGATTAAAAGCGCGCATCATCACTGGCTAGTTTGTTTAGTTATACTCCTCTCGTTGTATAGCACGAGTTATGCACGAGATAAGCTGTAGCCATGAGCAGCAGCCGATTGGTTAAAATATAAAATAAAGCGAGATGCTTCTACCCGAAGTAGGCGTGGAGTTATACGGGATTAATTTTATATCCACTTGACATACGCATTTGATCAAATTATGCTTGAGCGCTGCAAATATGATCTAGTGGCCTATGTCACAAGCATATGCTCTCATGAAGCAAGCTCACATTATGTGTGGGTAAACTCCTCTCGCACTCTACGTAAGAAAGTCACCTGTTGGTGATTTACCTCTATGATGAGGTTCATCCCCGGAGATGAAAATTCTAGCAATGCGCCGCATACTATAATCAGAATACATGAAACAACAATGGGTCTATCATTTTTGGGAAATAATGAAGATCATTATTAAGATGTTTTAAAGTCGAGGACTATGTGTCGACACTAGTTTTACCTCTATAATTGCTAAATGAGTCTCTTTATGAGAATCGCGATCCGAACAAAGTCCATGGCAAAGAGTGCTTGAGCTCTCACATCGAGTCAAATAAGAAATGTGCAATTGAGAGCTTGGTTTCATCGCTTCAGTGGATAATCTCATGGAACTGATGTTCGGATAGCAAGTGGAGTCATTATGAAATACTATGTGAGTGAAAACGATGTGGTTCAAAGGTCATAATAGTACCAACTCGACATAAAGTTACGTCAGAATATGTTCCAGATATACATCAATCGCCATTTGTGGCATGAATTAAATATGCGAGTAATGGGATTACGCAAAATCCATAGAGAAAAAGCAACATTTAAATCATCTGCTCAATATTGACTCTAGTGAAATAATCTCTCTCCATAAAGGCAACAACTCCACAAGATTTCTTTTCCCTAAAGGAATATGGTTATAAAGTCCAAATCGCACGTACAAAATATGTGAGATCCCTTGAAAGAGAAAGACCCATATATGACCCAAGAGATTAGAATAAGAGGAAATGAAAGGAATAAAAGTATACCATATAAGCACATGTTCACTCTATGAGCTTTTATCGCGGGTATATATATATGCTCATGTGATGGAATGCATTATCCACACTGAGAGTTTTGGAATTTCAAAATATCCTCTAAAAAGCTATATGATATATTTTGGTGCTACTAGCAATACGCCTCATTCGCTAGTTTTGTATTGACACAATGTTTTATTATGTATTAAAGATTCTTGAAAGAATCAGTAGTCAATCTCGGAAGGAGTCACTACGTACTATGAATAGAGAAAATTATCATAAAGGAATAATGATTATTAATCACATCTCGAAGGTGCGTCTCAGCAACTCACGTGCTACACAAATATGCACAAATAATATAGCCACGACAATGCTCTTAGCATTATTCTATTTTTACTGCTCTTGAAGAAGCGAGAACACAAATGTCATGAAGACAACTCACGCTGAAATCCACCTCTGTAATCTCCTCGACTATTCATGCCTTCTATGTTTATCGCCACAACTACGACTAAAGTCAGTGACAATGGATGACCTCACGAATGTTGTCAATGCGAGAGTATTTACATTGATGATTGATCAGACCCTACGAGACTTTGGAGGATCTCAAATGCAATGCCAAGATGGTAAGTGTTACTCTAAATGGGTGAGTTTGAAAGCTCTATTAGAATTGAAGCCTCTATCATGAGCCATTACTTCAAGTATAAGGTTTATTTATGTATAATTTTATCTCATGGGTCTGCAGTAACGTGATGTTAAGGTTATATAAAAGCGATCCGACTATGCATGCAAATATTTGCTAGTTTCTATGTGCATATGCACACGTAGAAGCACTGACAGAGCGGGAGTAGTTCTTACGCGGTTGGTGCAGAAACTCGTATCTAGAGTATGAACCCCTTGATCGAGATTATAGAGAATTCAAAATGATATGATCCGAAGGTCTGAATTTTGTTCTCGAGAACATCCGGCCTGTACTCTTTTCCTTGGCGAGCTTTTCCCCGAGATCTACGTCATGCTGAGTTTTAAATGTTTAGGCAACAATGCGCAAAACGCACTTTAATCGACAACAATGCACTCTTTTCTCCATCCCCAATGCGTCTTGTAGAGTTTTAACGCAGGCATATATCATTGTAGATTCGCTCGAGGGAGTGTATAAGTTAAGCACCTCACTAGTAGAGGAATGACGTACCATCTGCGTATGACGCGCAGGAGGAGTACCTACATATACGCCTTTGGCCATCTACTATATATGGACTACGCGTACTGGTATGACTAAGGCTTATCAACGAAAAGCATGACTCTCCCTCGTATATACTGCCTCTCGCAGTATTCTTCATCTGGGAGTTTGGGCGAGAAAGCGGGATCGATCTCGACCCCTCAAGCACGCCTCTCTCTTGAATCGAGGAGCGGAGAAAGCGGATGACGGGCCAATCCGTGAACACGCGATTCTCTCAACACCCAGAGCCGAGGGAGTGGAGGTGCTGATCATGCGAGCTGCACACGTGAATTTTCCCTTCTGGATCAGAGCTGGCTCGGGCTAGGCTTCAACGGGCAGGCCGATGGAGGCCCAAGAGCAATAGTAACAAGTTTATCAAAGCAGCTAGCTGCAGTATTCTGGGAGCCAGGCGGCCGCAGCAGGACACACATTCTCAACGCGCAGGTGATCAGGCCAATCATCGACATCTGACTGAACTAAAGTTTCAACAAAACGTAACGAAATGTTGACAAATCCTTGCTGCATCCTGCAAGTGTCAAGAAAACACCACGCAAAGGGTTCAGGTGTCATTGTCAAAAATCTCCGATCAGCCATGCTTAAACCCGGTCAAACCCGATCAGCCCGTTCGTTCACCAACTGCTCCCGGAACTGATCAAAGTCAAGGAAGGCTCCTCCTCGCAGTTCGTCCCATCACCATCATCCTCCTACGATTTGATTTCTCTCCCTCTTCGCTTTCCATATAGACGAAGAAACCCATTGATTACGGACGCGCGAGGCAGTACATGCGCACTGGCTCGCTGCGGATCCCACCCGTAAGCTATAAACTTCCCGGTCCCACTACTTGGTGACACGGTGGCACACCGGCTGCTGCTACGCGCACGCCGCCCTGTACCCCCACCCCAGTCCCCAGGCCGTGCGTGCTCCCCACACCCCACTTCCTTCCCGAGGCGCAATTCTCTCGCGAGTCGAGTGCTGGAGCGAGGACTTGTCTTTCCGTTTCCGCACACATCCGCCGTTTCGCCTCGCCATTCCGCCGCGCCATCGCATCGTCCGCGCTCTCTTCTCGTTCTACTACCCCGGTACGACTCGACGGCGGCCGTGGGCGCCGGAGGTGCGGCTCGACTCCGAGGCGCGTTGGGTGCGCCTGCTCGGTTCGGAGATCTCGGAGTTTGCGGCTTTCGTGGTCGGAGAGGGGCGCTGGAGGAGGCTGTGCAATGTGCTGAGCTAAGGGGTCGGGGTTCAGGCTCAGTGGAGGTGCTGCGGAAAGAAGGAGCTGGAGATGTACGGACCGCCGTCCGAGGCGGCGGGAGCCGGCGCTGCCTATGAGCAGCAGCAGCCTAGGGCCAAGTTGGCGAGGAAGCAACGTAAGCTCTCGCCTTCTGTTTCTGTAACTCCTGGTTTTGGATTTTGTGTGCCTGTGAACAGTGCATCTGGATCTAGTCGTACGGTGACTGGCAAGGGTTTTTGGAGATGACGGCAGGGTCCCATGCGATTCTGCACGAGTGGTGGGGAAATTAGATGCTGCGGTTGTGTGTTAGGTTCAGGTGCCTGCGGTCTGTGTGATCCTGTGCTTGAAATGTAGGGTTAGTCACTTCAGTGGATACAATTGTGGATTGAGTATGTTGATGCCACTTATGTTTTAGTGTTTACCTAATCGCAAAATGCCACTGGATGATACCAAACATGTACAACAACTTTCTGTCCTTCGTAGTTGTGCCAGCTTGGAATCTCATATGGCAGTCCTGATTCTTTGACAAACACCAAGAGCTATCCATCTGTCTGATTTTCCTTATAGCTTAGCACCTCAAGATTGGGCAATCTCCTGAGCATCGCAGATGATTTTGTATTTTTATGTTGATCAATTAGTGTGACGTAGTAGATTGCATAATGGCAACACCGCTTTTTAGGTTTTGGACTTCTTGCAGCTATCACACTGTTCTGGAACGAATCATGAAATCTTGATTCAAACTAGGAAGAGCACATGCTTTATCTAATTTGAACATTATATGCTCACAACATCCAGAACAGTTGCCTTTCACACTTGTAGTGTACTGATCAGTCTGGGCAATAGTTTCTTATGAAAGATTACTTTGATTGATGTAACTTCTGAACAGTTCTGGAATGAATTATGAAGCATGGATTGAGACTAGGTGGAACTAAGGCTTCCTTTTTTAGGACACTACACTTTAGTTTATCAGGTGCAGATGGTTTATCTCTTTGTAGCATGTCAATTAGGTTTCTGTGTTTGGTGGAAAATATGGTTTCGACGATTGAGCCAATATAATAAAATACTTAGGTTGTTAATGTGCATGCCTACCATTTTGGGGAAATCATTGGGGTACTGATGATGTTGGTCTAATTTATAGAAATGCCCTTTGTAGGGATACCTTTCATTCAAAGAAAAAACCTTTGTCCATTTAGGGGAACTGGGATACTTTTTATTCATCTGTGGGAATTGCCACCTGTTCATTGAGGGATACTTTTATTCACCTATGGGTAATCACCTTCTGTTCATTGTTTGAAACTTAAATACTAGATGGAGTCAGCTTTACTGGCCCTTGAGCATAAATTACAGACCGATTCATAACCTGATGTATGTACCTGAGCTCACCATCTGTTAAATAAGCTGTGATTGGGGACTTTTTATCATGCAGAACCTCCTCTTTTGTCCATCCCTTTTTCTTTTCCCGGTTTCTCTCCACCCATTCAGATACTCTATATTTCGTGCAAGCTGACATCCTAAATCAATGATATGTACCAGTCCTCATTCTCAGATTATAGCCTTTGAACTCTGTTTATTGCTATTGCTTCTTTAGATGGTCTACGAGTACTGCTTATTGTCTGAGACTTAACATTTATCGTCAGCTGCTCACTGGCATGTGTTTACTCATGCAATTTTATGAAGCATCTGTAATTTGAATTTCTTTCTGTAATTAGGCACAACTTTCCCTGCCAGTGGTTAGTATCCCTTCTTTTGAATAACAACGCTTCAACTTTACAATTAATTAGAGAAGTTACCTGGCTAACTTCCAGAAAGCATTATATGGGTCCTGCCAGCCTGCCCAGCACATCCTCCCTGTGAACAGAATCCTAATTCACACTATAACATGTTCTGATACTTCTTTAGTTCATTATAATTTTCTGCTTTATACAATATCCTTCTTGTATCTTTCTTGTATTATATGTTCATTTTTCAGTGGCAGATTTTACAGCTGAAGTGTTGAGTGGATATTTTGTTGTTTGGTATCTGATGGATGATATGTTCTGGAACTCAACCCTTCATGTGCTACATGATGCTTTATTTATACTATACATCTGTTCCACAATTGCAATGCCATTTAAGTTTGCTGATATTCTTTTCAGGAGTTTTTCGCAAGGCCGGTTTATATTTGGGCCTGATGTGAGATCCTTGTTCTCTCACCATTTTCCTCATTCTTGCACCAGTGGTGGTCTTCTGTATATTTGTGGCCAGACATCTTATCAATGACTTTCCTGATCATTGGGAGTTTCAGTTATGGTCATAGTGATTGTCTTTACAATATACGTAGTGTTGTTGTGCTTTCTAAACTTTTTCAAGGAATTTTGTGGAAGCTTGTCAGCAGTTAGTTATTTCATATGGCAGTTATAACTGTTCTCTTGCTTGATAATTGAATGTTCTAGATAAATACGAACTATGGCAGTGTACAGCAAGCAAATTGTTAATACATGGGGTGGTCCATTTTGTTTTATGTTAGCTCATTGCTATAAATCTGTTGTCTTACCACATACTTTATACCTCATTTTCTTATGTTCGAATTCCAATTTTCAGAGTTGAGTAGCAGTTGAACCCTGGATGGGTTTAGATCTCGAATAGTGATGTTAGGTTGTTCGTCTAAATGGATGCAGTTATATCAGTTGCTAATACCTGGAGATGGTCTTGATTATGATATCTGTAAACTTTGGAAGAATCACCCTTTCATCTCCTCCTAGACTAGTTGCTTATATGTCTAAGATGATTTATAAAATAAATGTAACCACAACTAGTGACCTTAACATGGAATGTGGCGTAAACTGTTAAGCACTTTGACCTCTGCCATGCACAGTTGCTTGGCCTCATATTGAATATTCTTTGAGATGATGCTAATACTAGGTGATGCACCATTAAAACAGACAACCTTCTGTAGTATAACTAGTTTCTTTTCTTTTACAACTAATTTAAAGATTGTAAAAAGATGAGCTGTAACTATAGCCACCATTGGATGGTGGTTGTTTTGCATCCCAATCTCATGGAGTGGTGAGTAGCTCTGTGATTGGTCTGTCCTACATGAATTTTGGCTTTGGACCCATTTCCACTTTACTGTAATTCATTGTTAAATGTTAGCATTGTGAAACAACTCCCAGTTTAAGCAACAAATGAATGAGTCAAAATCTATAGAAGTTTTACTGAACTGAGAAACACATTGGGTTGTGTTATGGAGACATTACTGTTGTTGGTTGATAGCATTTACATGTCATTTGCAAAGATAAAGGTTATATTACTTAGTTGACCATCAAAACCCTCAAAGCAAATAAGATTATTTATGCTTTAGGGTTACCATTGAAGGTAATAATAAGCTTTAGGCCTTGTTTGGATGTAGTCGGATTCACATGAATCCACATGTATTGGAGTGGAACTTGAACTAAATACACCCCAATTCACCCCAACACAGTGGATTGAGGTGAATACGATAACATCCAAACAAGGCCTTAAGAGTAAATTAATCCATCAACAATGGCACTGTGGTTTGCTGTACTTCTTTCTTTGACTGAACATTATTTCTTTTGTTTCCAGGATTTGACACTGCTGCTTCTACCTCTGGTAGAGATCCTGGTATAGTGCCTCGTAACACCCATCCTCCTGAACCTGAAGCTATTGATATGATCAATGATGCTGGGAATGGTCAGACACCACAAATTGCGGTTGCCACGGACAAAGGATGTTATCGTAAATGGGGTCATTGTGAAGGTCAAGTACTGTGACACCTGCATGCTGTACAGACCACCTCGATGCTCACACTGTTCTATCTGTAATAACTGTGTGAACGCTGATCACCACTGCCCTTGGGTTGGGCAATGCATAGGATTGGTAAGTTTGGGAATACCTTGAATACCTTAACATTGTCATTGCAATATGCGTTGCAGTTTAATCTTATATCCAGTAGTGAAGAGAAGACTGCTCAGCAGTTCAATATTCATCCAGTATTGTTATCTGAAGATATATCTCAGCATTTTGATATTGCATCCAGTTTCAAGTATCTGCAGATTGCTTAGTGGATTTCTTTGTTATTAACATCAGCTTTTCTTATTTTGGTGCTAACTGCATGTTTATCTGCTGCAGCGCAATTATCGGTTCTTCTATATGTTTGTATTCTCTACAACATTACTGTGCCTCTATGTATTTGGCTTTTGCTGGGTGTACATTGTGAAGATTAGAGACGCAGAACATTTGTCGATCTGGAAAGCAATGTTGAAGACACCAGCATCAATTGTTCTGATCATATACTGCTTCATCTGTGTATGGTTTGTGGGTGGTCTATCTGTCTTCCATTTCTATCTCATGAGCACTAATCAGGTTGGTACCCTTTCAATTTTAATATAGTTGGTTTTATTAGTAAGCATATTACTAGGAATTGGTTGTTTTGCTCGGTGAGTATATTGCTAGGAATCTGTAATCACTTTTCCTATCCTTTGCAGACAACCTATGAGAACTTCAGATATCGCTATGATCGGGCGGCCAATCCGCATACAACAGAGGGATCGGTGAACAACTTCATGGAGATATTCTGCACCGCAGTCCCTCCTTCCAAGAACAATTTCCGAGCTAGGGTCCCAGTGGAGCAAGGTTTACAGCAATCACGTGCGCCAGCAAGGGGTTTCATGAGCCCAAACATGGGTAAACCTGTTGGGGAACTTGAATTGGTAGGAAGCCAGTTTCATGGGATGAACCTCGGTCAGCAGCTGATATCAGAGACTTGGAGGTTGGTCTAGGCGGTCTATTGGACGAAGGAAGGCAGAGTAGCCCATGCATCCCCTGATCTGAGCAGAGAAGCCCTTCCTGAGCTTGTGGAAGGGAGGGCTGGTGTGCATTCGAGGCGATCAAGTTGGGGTCACAGAAGCGAACCTCGAGTCCATGGACAGCGTTGCTGTGCAGATGGGAACCGAGATTCTCACTGGGGTTCCATTAGCAGTGTCCATGGCACAACCAGTGGAACTCACTAGCAAGCCACTTCACGTCTTCACGCACTTTTTGTGAAACCTGCCTGATACCAACAACGAAGAAGCAACCTTGTGTGTTCTCTGTGTGCGCCTGTGCTTTCACTCCACCTAGGATATACGTCTGCAGTGCTTTCTTACTCAGCGTTCTGGGAGCGCATCAGTTCTTCTGATTTGCTTCCCGTTTGGTGTTCTACAAAAAATAACAGAAGAGCTCCTTAACTCCTTAGTTGTTTGGATTATCCACTGT
>JADLZK010004005.1:0-15572 GCA_015847255.1 Hyparrhenia diplandra | reverse complement strand
GGAGACATCTAGGTGAACACCACGTGCAAACATTTCTTCAATCCTTTGAACTACCTCTTTCCACTGTCCTGCAGAGAGGTACCCAAGGATGAGACAGGTATATGTCTGGATGTCCGGCTTCACACCTTTATCAATCATCTGCTGAAGGACACCCTCAGCCCTCCCAACTCTTTTAGCTTTGCAGAGACCATCAATCACTGTGGTGTATGTCACAACATCTGGTGTGCAGCTTCCATCTCTATCATCAGCCATCATGTGCAGCAGCTCAAGTGCCTCCTCAACTCTCCTTTCATTGCATAAACCCTTGAGAAGCGTGTTGTAGGAAACTACATCCGGCCTGCAGCCAAACTCAGGCATTCTTCGGAACAGTATCTCCATGGCCTTGTCCACCCTCTTGGCATCACAGAGGCCCTTGACCAGTTGATTGAACACTACTTCATTGACCCTCCAGCCCATCTTAACGATGAGGCCAAAGGTGGCAAAACCATGCTCCACGCGACCGATCACGACAGAAACAGCGGAATTAGGATGCTGTAGGTGTATAGGTTAGAGCCACCTTACAGGAGCTGGCACGGACCATCCGGTTGAAGAGGGAGACGGTGAGCTTGGAGGTAGAAGAGCGTCGATCGCGGGCGAGAACGTTGAACAGGTGGTTGAAAGCATGAACCGAGGCAGGCCTGGCGTAGGGCAACAATTCGTCGAACAGCTTGGGGGCGTCGTCGATGCCAAGGCTCTCGACCAGCCACGGCCGGCGATGATGCGCTCCAGCTTCAGGCACCGGTCGCGGGCGGCTCTGGCGCCGCGCGACATGCCGATGGGGCGGGCGCCGGGTGGCCCGGCGACGAGGCCACGGACGGCGCCGCGTCCGCCTCCGGGTCGTTGGAGCAGAGCAGCTGCCGTGATGAGTGGAGCAGCACCCTGCGTGCGGCGTCGAGAAGCGTGTTAGGGGCGTGAGGGGCTGGGGGCTGGTGGTGGCGGTGGCGGCGGCGGCGGCGTGCCGACGGGCGCTGCCGAGGACTGCGGCTTCAGTGGCTCTGCCGACGAGCAGCTCGCCTCGCGTGGCGAGTGGCTGGTGCGTCAAAACTCGTGCCAAGCAGGCCCTTTGGTATTAGCGATAATAAGGCCCAGTTAAGTAGCGATGTAGATGCAGGCCCAATACTGATCAAAAACGCTGCTGGCCACTTTGCAGGTCGTCGCCAATTATGTACTTGTGCATTTTTGACCTTATTACACGATGAATATTAATCTAGCATGATAAATATTAGCATCTTATAGGTTCTTTTTAAAACTTTAAATACATTAATTTAGAATTGTGTCAATTTCTAGATGGAGTAGTCAAACTATTTTAAGTTTGACTAAGTTTATATGAAATATTAGAAACATGTACGCATAGGTTCCCAAGTAATATACATTTAAAATGTAGATTCCACGATGATGAAGCTATATGCATTTAAAATATATTCCATGATGATGAAGCTAACGATACTTATTTACTATGATAAAATAAAAAAAAAATCAAGATGATTCTCCGCTCGTTGCCGCAGGTATAATCTAGGAGGAATAAAAAACGAGTTAGAATGTTAACTCCTAAGGATTATTTTTTTCGAAAGATCCGTTACCGGCTTTCATTGATAAGAGAGTAGAGTTTTACAAACATTACAACACAAGGCACAAGATGTGCCAACACATACACACACTTTGCTCAGTGCAGCCAACCCTGCTAAATATAAAAAAGCTAACTTACATTAAAAACTAGAGACAACATCCTGAACTACAACACCATTTTGCCCAAAGTCTTGCGCCGGCAAGATGGATTGTATGACCATGTTTCCTGCAATAGCCCAAGTCTTGGCTTCGTCATAAATCGCCTCAACGATTCTTTGCACGTTCCTGCCATTCCGCCTGAACACCCTACTGTTCCTCTCACGCCACACTTCCCAAATAGTCGGCAAGATGAGGGAACTGAGCCCCTTCCTTCTCCCATTTGGCAAACTGGTCATCAACTGAATGAACCAATCTCTTACATTCTGAAGAGGTGCCCAGTTCACCGGTTGAACACAGCTTTCATTTACCCACAGTCCTACTCTTTCCCAAATCAATCTGACCACAGGACATTCACAGAATAGATGGGTAGAGGTTTCTAAGTTTTGCATGCATAGCTGGCAAAAAAATAATCGTTAGGCCACTGTCTAACCTGGAGGCGTGCGGCTGTCCAAATTCTGTCCTGGAGGAGAAGCCAGATGAAAAAAACTTGCATTTAGGTGGAGCCTTAGTTTTCCAGATGAAACCTGCAGCGTCACAGTTGCTGAGTCTGGAACTGCAGGTCGTAAGCGGATTTAGCTGAGTAGTGGCCGCTTGCTGCCTGAGTCCACACAATTTGATCTTCAGATTCAGTCAAGAACACAGGCTGCAGTCTCTCTAACAGCTACAGGTATTGATGAATGATCTGAACACTCATATTGTGGTCGACGTCTTTGATCCAATTGTTATCTAACAGAGCCCCAGCCACGGTCCGTGCTTTCCTTTTGCTATGCATGAATAATTCCGGGAAAAGGTCAGCTGGGACCTCACCTTGTAACCATCTCGAGTTCCAGAAGGAGGCCTTGCAGCCATTTCCAATCGTCACCCTTGTGGGCGAGTTGAAAGCTTCCTGTCTTCGTTGTCGGCCTGAAGTGGCAGCCCCTTCCAAGGTCGGTCTCTGTCATCCCACTCAAACCACATCCACCTCATGCGTAATGCTCTACCGAAGGCCTCCAGTTCTTTAATTCCCAACCCCCCTTTATTAGTAGGGACACAAACACGAGTCCACGCAACTTTGCATTTGCCTCCAGTCAGTTGTCCGTCCCCCGCCCATAGAAAGCGTCTCTGTATCTTGTCGAGACCCTTCAAGAATTGCTTTGGCACCTTTATGGCTGAAATCAGATAAACAGGCAGGGAGGTGAGGACAGATTTAACTAGTTCCCGCCTACCAGCCACATGCACCAGCTTCCCTTGCCAACCCGCCAACCTTCCTTTAGCACGATCATGGATATACTGCAAATGAACCATCTTGATTCTCCCCAAGGTTAGCGGCAGTCCAAGATACTGAATTGGGAAGCTCACCCTTGCACCTGCAAAGTCCCCGAGGATGTGGTCCATGTCTAACCCCTCACATCTGATTGTGGCCACTGTGCTCTTGAGTATGTTAATGCGTAGGCGAGTGGCGTCCCCGAACGCCTCCATGATTTCCATGATGCAACTGATGTCTTCCTTGCTTGGGTTTGTGAAGATAACTGCATCGTCTGCATAGAGGGATAATCTGAGCTTGGCCTGACGTCCCGGGAGAGGGGATAGCTTGCCTTCTTCTGTAGCCACATCGAAAATACGGTTGAGGACATCCATTGCCAGGATGAACAGATAAACTCCAAAGGATTAGGATATAAACGCCTCGCGTGGTGCCGTAGAATTTGCATCGGAGAAGGTAAATTGCAAGGGACACATATAATAACTTTGCTTGACATGGCTTGATAAAAGAAGTAGTAGCGAGGCCTGGTGGATGACGTGGCACAAGTAGGTTCCAGAGACTTAGCTAGGCTAGTGGGATATATTTATCTTCATAGGAGACATAAATATCTTTTTACATAAATTTGATCAAATGTCAAATGTTATGACTTATAACATCATTATTCGCGTCTTTTTTTTTGAACAGATGGAGTAGAATTAGGTAGCGTGGTTTCCAAGTATATAGATCCAGATGGCTTCCCAAGATGTCGACACGCGCGCGTGTGTCTCTATCTGTCCCGATACAGACACAAGTGTCCCTTAATCTCAATGCACAATGATGCTCTCAGCTGCCTGCCCTGCCCATGGTTTGACGACAGTAGAGCATGACATGGACACGCTGACAACTCCGTTGATCATACCAAATGATGGTCCGTGCCCGACCAATCACCACACAAAAGATCACTGTCAGATCGAACTCATCAGAAGGGCTAACTAACCTAGTAGTAGTAGCTGCTGATCCATCATCATACATTTTGCTAGAGAATCATCTCATACATTTTGCGGAGTATTATATCATCTACTCGATCCTTTTGTCCCGAAAAAATGCAATTATAGGAATTGTGGCACTCAATTTTAGTACCCCAAGTTTTTAATGATTATTTATTAATATTTATGTCTTAACCAAGATTCATCGTGGAAACATATTCCATCCCCAATCCATTGATGTTTATTTTGTATTGAAAATGTTAGTACTTTTTGGTACAACTTTGATCAAAATTGAAATCAGTCGACTAATTAATCGAGGAAACAAGAATTATGCTCCCTCCGTTCCAAATTATAGTTCACTTTGAATTTTGAATTTTCTAGATTCATTTCTTTTACTATGTACCTGTACATAGTGTGTAGCTGGGTCATAAAGAAAAATTAATGTATCTAAAAAAAGTAAAAGGTGAACTACATTTAAAAACGGGAATATTATTTTTGGACGGAGGGAGGGAGTACTTTGTACATATATGTATGTATATGTACTAGTTACTACATGTATACTGTGCCCTTCTGAGGGGGTGGGGCCGTGGGGTTGGGGTGTCCACTAGCAAAGCTACTGTTGAGCAGCGTGCCCAAAAGGCAACAGTACTGTACGTAGAAAACTACGCGTATGCAGGCGGGATCAGCTTTTAGTTAGCACAACAACTTACGATGGATGCATACTGTATATTCAACAATGGTAGCGAGAGTTAGCGTGCCATTCCCCTATCATGCTGTCTTGTATTGGAACGGCATGCATGTCACCCATCGACCATCCTAGTAACACTCTTTTATCCTTTCTCACACGCATGTATGTACCCTACCCTCCATTTTCCTTGGATTATCTTCTCAACAATGTGACCCCAACACATGGCCAGACATTGCATTGGTCATCAGGTAGCTCGATCATCAGATAGTACATTGATCTGATCATCAGGTAGCTTGCAGCAGGGACGGGAGTGAGTGAGTAGTTCATCAGTGTTTGTTCACCACCTGTACGGCTGTACAACACAACGATGGGAACAAGCTGCTAATCTGATTTCTTCAGCCGCTGCAGCTGCTACTATATATCTTGTCCGGTTACCTACCAGCATAGTAATCCCGGCCTAATCCGTATGTACTGATGAGCAAAGATTTGACCGCTTCTTTTAGTAAGTTTTTTAATCAAAACTTAAACCCACATCAGCTGAACATTGCAAACATCGAACATCCTAACAATCCTAAAACAAATAACCAAATAATCAACCCCCCATCCATCATCCATCTCATCATCTTTGCAGTTGCATCCAATCCAGCCAGCCAGCCAGCCAGGCAACAAAGAGCAAAAGCCCAAAACACCACAGCTCATCTACAGCACACGCACCTCCACTCATCAACCACACACTCCACCTGCACGCACAAAAAAAAGCTCTCTGCTCCCACCTCCCTCCCATCCCAGTTATAAAAATAAAGTCCACTGGGGTCCAAGTCCAGCCAGCCAGCCGTCTTGGGAGTTCAGTTCAGGAGAGAACGGAATTCGGGGGATCGATGGATCGGTGGAAAGAGACCAAAGAAATCCGATCGATTTTTATTTTTCCATAAATAAAACCTTTTTCCATCTCCCCTTGCGTCTGTTACCGGAGGGGAGGGAGGGGGAGGGAGGGGAGGCGACGGATGTCTTTTCTTGGGGCTGGGGCGGCCGTCCAGCGACCAGCGGAGGCAGTTGGGATTGGGAGAAGAAGTAGTCGTCGCCCTACCGCTCCACCTCCAGCTCCAGCTCAAGTACCCGCTCCAATCTAGCGCCGCCGGTCCGGCCCTGGGGACGAGGACGACGGACCGCCGGCCCTGGGGACGAGGACGACGGACGACCCGGCCGCTCCATGGAAGGTACCAACTACGCTACGACCCTCCTCTCTTGCTCTCCGCCGCACGACTTCTTGGTTTCCTTCTTGGTTGGTTGGAGTAGATTCATTACCTTCCCTTCTAGATCTGCCCTGCCCCGGGGTTTTGCCCTCAGCTCTCTGTACCAGTTGTTTCGCCCGCCCCGGATTTTTCTCCCCACCCCACTTGTTAGGCCTGCATCTTTGTCCAAGCACAACAAATCCTTGGTGGCGGATGGATTGCTTGTGCTGCTCTTTGATTCTTTTCAGTGGATGTGTGTGGCGGTGGGATTTGGGGCGCAGTTGCAGGGAAACCTTCAATTCTTCGGCAGTGCTAATATATGGCTTAAGACTCTTAATAGGGGTATCAAGCTTTGATTTTAGTTTCGAATTCGGTGTTTGATGCGGGTAGGTGGCATGGTTGATGTAGGGCGGAAGTGAGCTGTTCCGCATGCTATGAGGTGAGCTGTGAATGTTTTGCAGCTCATGTGTGCTCACTGATAAGATTTAACTTCCTATTTTAAGGCTGGAGCTGGACCGGTTCAGTTTTGGGAATGTATCCAAATATTGGAAATACTCAGTTTTTAGGTTTCAGGTATCAGGATTGTGTGTGAACGAAATTGAGATGGGTTATTCTTCTTCTATATATGCAGAAAGGAAAAGCAAGTCCATTTACAGTTCCAGTCCTGTGGGTTAGCTTGAAAATGGGATGGTACTTCAGAAAATACAAAATCCGCAGCTCCCCAGTCACAAATTTAGTGGAATAATCAGCAGCAAGCAATGCTATGTTCTTGTGCCCCTCCCTTGTGACACGATATATAAATGAAGTAAAGATTGCAAAATGCAGGACTGTCAATTTAATTTTCATTTGGAATTTCAGTCATTTCAGATGTATAATATAAAAGCGGAAGTTGATATTGTATATTGTTGAACTGTAAACATCTATAGTGTCCTTGCAGCAGTGGCTACCATAGTACCATCTTTGGCCTGGGCAGAATGGTTTTTTGAAATGGTGGTGGGGACTGGGGCTAGAGGGTGGGGGGATATGCTGATGTAAAGTTTTGTAAAAGACATGAAGGATAGGAAGGGATTAGTACATTTGGTTACTCATAATTTTATTGTTCGGTAAATAAAGTTACTGCTTATATTCTGTTATGTCTGATTCTCTGTATTTCTTGTGTTTCTAATTCTAGTGATCATTGTGGTAAATTCAGGTTGACTAGATAAGTCATTTTTGTCAGTACATTGGTGATCGTTCTCTGATCGTCCTGAATATTGGATCCATATTTAAGTTTCTATGCTTCTTTGACTTGTATGTACTTGTTGGGCACATCCAGAAAAATCTCCAAAAACTCATGCCCATATATGATTGTACTGGTATTTTGTTTAGGTATTGATTGATGGAACCAAGTAGACATCTTTGTAGAGCAACTTCTATGTGCCAGATTTTCTTGTGATGTATTGTTTCATGCTACACTTGCTATCTTCAGTACCCTATTGTTTATCTGCTACTTGTCCTTTGATTGCTCACCTTGGATCCTGGAGTTTCTTGAAGTTTTCATATATTATATTATTTGAACATCCATTTGTACAAGCCTTACACTTAGTTACTGAGGGATTTGACGTAATTTTGCAGACCAATCGCCTGACCATGTATCAGTTGGTTCAGCACCAAAGAAGTCTAGTACCTCATCACGAGGCCGCACCGTAATTTCTCATCATCAACATGCAAAAGATTTTCTCCGGAAGTTTGTGGACAGTGAACTTTTAACTTCCAGCCTAGAGGATTGGTTCTCTGGCCACAGTGAAGATTGTGGTTTCAGGAAGCCGCTTTTGATGTTCCTTTTGACCTTACAGAATTACAGAATTTTGATTATGCTCTGGAGGGTGTTACTTTTCAGCAGTTAATACGGATGCCAAATGCTCTATATGCATCAACATCAGATGTTTTTGAAGCCACTGCATATCTTGCTCTAGAAGATTTCCTTCATGCAGGCATTAAAGGATTGTGGCAAACTTTCTGGGGTCCTGATGAAGCAATGCCATTCTCAGTTGCCTGTATACACAGCACAAGCTCAAAATTTTATCCTGCTGAGAAGGCTATTAGCAGCGGAAAACTTCGATGGTGTTTGTGCAACCGCTGTACTACTGAAGAATTTGAAGCATTCACAAGGAAGATGGGATCATATTTGTCGTGTTGGCTTTGTTGAGACCTGATATTGGAATGGTTTCCGTACAGGGTGACCAGGAGCCATCTCCTGCTGTCTTAGGGGAGGCACTTTTCTTTGCTTTGCGTGTCCTACTATCTCGAAGCCTTGGCAGATCCTCCACTGTTCTTCGCCAATTCAGACTGTGTTTACTTGCTTCTTGTTGATTCACAGTTTGGAGGAGTGGTTAAAGTGCAAGGTGATTTGAACAAGCTGGATTTTGATCTGAACAATGTTTATGACTCTGCTGCTGAATGGATAAAGAAGCATGCTAAAATTTCAGTTTCTTCCATAGATCGAGTATGGAACAAACTTGGGAATGCTAACTGGGGGAGACATTGGGACCCTTCAGGTTCTCAATGCAATATTTCACTCAATGATCCAATTTTATGGAGAGCCTAAGTATTCTCTTGATGAACTGGCAACGGAACATAGTTCGAGGCTACAAAGTCGAAGATCAGAAAGACATCTGGTTGACAGACATGCTAATGGTAATGGCTTATTTCGATTCCAACAGCAAAGTCATTCTCCTGAAATCGTCGAAGTTCAGGAGGAAGCAGCTGTTGATGTGAAACCACATGAAACCCTAAGGCTTGAAATAGGATCAGTTGTATTGATGGATGATGCTTACACACAGAAAGGTTTTGAAATCAATGACATCCTAACAGACAGTGATCCTCCTATTTATATTTCTACTCCTGTAGAAGAATCTACCAGAACCTATTTGCTGTATGTAGGCTCCAGCCCTTCTCATTTGGAACCGGCATGGGAGGATATGAACTCCTGGTACCAAGTACAGAGGCAGACCAAAGTACTGACTGTGATGAAGCAAAAGATGCATTTCTAGCAGATATATACCACAGATGATGGTATCTTCTGGGCCCGGTCATTCATCCAGGCCCATGCAACAAGCCTAACTCAAATGGAAGTTGTGGTCATCCATGGTGCAGTACTCAATGCTCGTCACCTCACCAGTTGGTGAGACCATTTCAAATCTGATACGGAATGGATTGTTCGGGTGTCGAGGAGGCTCTGAGATGTTGCCATGACTGTTTATCTGCTCTTGCTGCAGCAGCATCTGCAGGAATCCGTCATGGTGATATCCGGCCAGAGAATGTGATCCGTGTCAATAATGGTTCAAGGCATCCATATTTTGTGCTTATTGGATGGGGTCATGCTATCCTAGAAGACAGGGGATCGGCCAGTAATGAATCTATTCTTCTCATCTACATTTGCACTCCAGGAAGGAAAACTATGTGGAGCATCTGGCCTTAAAAGTTTAATTTATCTTCTATATTTCTCTTGTGGTGGAGTTTGTCGAGCTTGACTCTGTTGAAAGTGCACTTCAGTGGAGGGAGACATCATGGTCGAGGAGAGTTATACAGCAGAAGTTGGGCGACATCTCAGCAGTGTTAAAAGCTTTTGCGGACTACGTCGACAGCCTTTGTGGAACTCCATACCCGATGGATTATGAGATCTGGTTGAAACGGCTCGCAAGAACAATAAATGAAGATAATGGGAAGGAGGTTAAAACGTGTCGTCGAAGTTAACACTGCAGCACATTTTCTTGCAAACCCAAAATTTGGAAGAACAAGAGTGATCAGCCCATTACCTTTTGTTGTTGTTGTTGTAGATAATTTATTTGTGAAAGGTCCATAGGTCATAGTATTGTCCATCGTTTTGCAGCATTTCTTGGATATAAGGGTATTTCAAAGGTTGCAATCTGCTGCTGCTATCCTCAATGGGATCACTGTCAATGTCTACTATCCCCGTGGTCTGAGCCTTCAGCCCTTCACACAGGAGATCCTTGAGGATAGCAGCAACATGATGTATTTTCTGAATCTTTGGTGAATTGGTGGACCTCTGTTCTGGTTGCCCTCAGAGATTCTGGTCCCATTTTATTCGGTTCTGGTAGGCTTGAGGATGATGATTTTGTTTTTCTTGTGATCAGTGTCTAAACTGTTGATCAGTTGGTAAATTTGTAAGTGCTCTAGAATAGAGGTTACATAGTAGCATTTTGAGCTTGACTAAGTTATTTGCGATGGTTAAGTTATTATATGTGTTCAAGGTCCTGTAAATGATGTTCCATTGAGCTGCTCAGACCCTTATCCTGTTACTGTTCTTAAATCTCTGTGCCCCATGCATCAAGAGAAACACATGCGTGTGCAATTTGTTTCACCTTCGATTTAACTTCATGGAATGGAATGATGCCACATGCTCCAAAGTTCTGTTGTAATGAGGGTTTTGTTCCCTAATATAGTCTGTTAACATGTCCTGTCCAGGTTTTCAACTCGTTGTAGATTGCTTCAATTTGCACAGCTGAACTCCCTGAAACAGCCGCTTAGAATACTTCATTTCTGGGACTGCAACATGATGGAAATCAAAGGATGTAACCGGATTTGTTTTCCTAATAGTATCCGGAGATCAGGATCGGAGTCGGAAATTATAGGATGTATATATATAAATATTCGGCCCAATTTGATTTTTTCTTTGGCCCAACATAGTCTCAGCAGCCCAGCAACTCCTACCCTAACTGGTGGCAAATTCATTTCTCTCTCCTCAACAACTCTCAGCCGCCGCCGCCGCCCGGTACCTGCCTCCGCCCCATCCAGCTCCGGCCCGCGTCCTCCCCTACGCCGTCACCTCGCTTGCCTCTCCTGCGCCAACCGTCGACAAGCTCGTAAGCGCACCGCTCCTCTCGCTGTCCTCCAGCTCTTGGTGTGTGCATCCTCGACAAGTTACTATCTTGATATCTTATCTTACTGATTGACACTTGGTGTGCAGGTACATGGATGATAGGAGGGGAAGAGATGATGGCGCATCAAGAGGACCTGCCACCAGGGAAGCTTCTGTAGGAAACGGTAACAATGGTACGATTTGTTTCTACTAGTCTTCTCCTTTGTTGGTCGGTTCTTGCCTTGTTGGATTTGGATAGGATAGCTACCTAGCTAGTAGTTGGTTAGCAGTTTCTAGTCTAGTAGATAGTGCAGTACGAGAAGGAGAGCCAGAATGGCGAGGGAGGATTCCCCTGGCTGCCTGAATGAATGTCTGGAATAATCATATGCTATACTCTGATTCTATGCTATCTACTACTCCCTCCATTTCTTTTTATAAGTCGTTTTGGCTGTGTTGATAGTTTGGCCAAAACGACTTAAAAAAAGGAACCGAGGTAGTAGTAGGTAGGTTAGTACAGGTAAATTTTCAGCCTCAACGCCTTTTTTTGGGAGAGAACATACTACAGTCCACAAGAGTCGATACAGAATGCATGCTCTGTTCTCTGAATACCAAGATCCTCTGTTAGTATTGCAGTTGCAAATCTTCAGTAAACTGTTCCTTTGTGTCGATGTGTTTCAGACTTTCAGTAACCTGTTCCTTTGTCTCTGCCTGTGATGTGCACCTCAGCAATTTGGGGTTGGAGGAAAGGATTGAACCATTGTGTTAGCTGCCTTCGATGCGTCGTCATTTAGGTCTCGTGATCGATTGTTTTTCACTTGCATTTTCGTAGGTTTCGTGATCGATTGTTTTTCACCTGAATTCTCGTTTGCTTTCTGGCTTGGATCTTGCTGTGTGGAGGCTGTGATGCATCATGATAAGGGGATTTTCTGAGGGACGGGGTTCCGCCCTGCTGGTTGAGAATAACCAATGGATCATTCTGAGCCTCTCTTCCCGATCAAGTCACCTTCCAAGCTTCTTAATTTTTGTTTGTTTGTTGAAGTATCCTCGATTGGTTTGGCTCTTGCAGTTTTATCTTTTCCGTTTCTTCTTGTAAAACAAGAACACAAGAATTTTGCCCAGTTGATGAGAGGATAAGACTTCACGGAAATGCATAGGTTGTGTTGACCTCAGACTACAGTTCTTGTTAATCATCAGTGAACCTTGTCTTAGCATCACCACCAGATTAGAATGTTGTATCACATTAAATATGTAAAAGGATAATCACTATAACTTTTTTTTCTGACTGCCTAGTACATGGAAAGTGTGATGCCAAAATGCAAATGTATTTTTAAAACATTAATGTAACATTCATTTGATTTCCTTTTTTTTCCTGGCTGGCTAACTGTATTAATAAGAACAGATGGTGGAACTCAAATGTCAAGTGTATGACGAGAATTAACAATATTTTGACATTTCTTACTAAAAAATATGTAAGTTAATAATTGGCATTATTGTTCATATTTTCTTTATTTTATAATATGCTTTCAAACTGTATGTACCCACGAGTCTAAATTTAGCTGCATTGAGCAGTGATACTATTAGTTCTGAACCACACATGTACCCACGAGCCTAACCATAAAGCATACTTATCATAGAATTTGGTTTTCTTGCTGCCACTTGGTGGTCCCTTTATGGAGGAGATACCAAAAGAACTACAAAAATATGCATTGATGATTGCGTCACAATGCATTTCTTCAAGTGACTGTGAGCGAAGCTTTAGCAAATTTTCAATGGTCCAAACAAAACTGAGAAACAGATTGTGCCTTGATAAACTTCATAAGTTGGTCTATGTGAATCATAACCTGAAGCTACGTGTGCTTTCATATCAATTCTCTTTTAGGTATGTTTTTAGTTCACTACATGTTCTTAATTGATCAGCAGCTGTTCATTTTGCTTGCCTACCTGACTTTGTTTGGTCAGTTGGCATATCAAGTTTCTAATCTGATGGCATAACTTGGTGACAGTTTTGTTAATTAGCTTTATATATTGATCTGTTATTGCAGCTGATTGAACCAAGAAGGGCTCTGACCTCCGGCCGTGAGCAGAGGAAAGTAAGGAAAGCAGGCAGGCACTAGGTGTCTCCTTCCAAGAGGGCTCTGACCTCCAACTACAAACAAACACTCATCTGTGTTGGCATGGCCACGGCGGCGGCGGCGGCTCGGCTGGTGGTCCCTCCCGGCGATCTCCTAGAGCAGATCTCCACCACCTGTCCACCGATGCGACCACCTCCATCCACCATGTGTGCGGCGCACTGGTGAGCCTCCACCTCTCCCCGGCGCCTTCCGCCCGTGGGTCGTGGCCCTGGCCCGCCGCACTCGCCCGGAGCAGTAGCGGTTACCCGGCCCGGCCGCTACTCCGTCACGGCAGCTCCCTACGCCCGGCGTCAGCCGCGAGTGGAGATCGCGCCGACCGCGCCCAGGGCCTAAAATGCCGCCTAACCGGCGTCCTGCGCGGCTGGCTCGCCCTGGGCGACATCGCGCCGTCCCCCGCGCGGCTCGTGCTTTGGGACCCGGTCTCCGGCGCCGAGCTCGGCTCCCGCCCTTGGCCAACCTGATCGGGTGCCTTCCTCTCCGGAGACCGGCTACCGGACTGGGTGGCCGTCGCCATCAACTCACAACAGCACAGAGCAGGGGATCGCTTCACCGCCGGCCTGGTGGCGCCCGCTTAAGGCGTCCTGTACGAGAGCGAGCCCGCGGCGGTGATGGGAACCGTGCAGTTCCCGCGTGAGGGAGGGTCTACTACATGGACTGGAGGGAAGGTCCTGCGATAGATGCCAGCGACATCAGCCTCGCGCGCGCCACAGCTCGGCCCATGAACATCACCCGGCGCATGCTCGGCGCTGCAGCTGCCAAGGCTCCTACGGCGTCGCGGGGCGCACATGGTGGCGTGTGCCGGCGAGCTGCTGCTCGTCATCCTGCGCGTCATGGGTGGCCACCACCCGCCGCCCGAGGTGTATAAGGCGGAGTGGGCGCGGGAGAATATGCTGGAGCTCGGGGACAGAGTGACCGGACCTCGGCGTCACTCTCTCTCTTCGTCGATGCGCCCGAAAGCTTCGCCCTTTCTGCCAGGGAGTACCCTGCTATCAAGAGAAACCATGTCTACGGCGGCACTTCAAGCGCGTAATGGTGACAGCACTCTAACAGAGTGGGCATTTGTGTATGACCTGAGCTCAGATACTTTGAAAGAAATTCACCTCCCCGGAAGAGCTCAGGGAGGATGGGACGAAATTTGGCGCCCAAATTACTGGTTGTGCCTCAAAGCTCATTACAAGAAGGACCAGCAACAATAAACTCTGCAGCTGGTTCCAAGATGCTCCGAACCTATTTGCTACTAGATGCATTTTGGCCTTTTGGGCGTGTGCAATCCTGTACAGTCCTATTTATGATGTTTGTTTTGTCAGAAGGTCTGATGGGACCAATTGGTGGCCACATTACAGTTTACAATTACTGATTCTGGCATTCGTGACTGATGCTTGGGAAATTCTGCTGCTAGTCTATGCGAGGTGCCAAATGTTACTGTTGGACAGATGAATTTATGAATGCACTATGAAAACATCAAGGTGCCCTGAAAATGAGATTCAGCATATCAGCATTTGGAGCCCTGCTAGATGGTGATTAACCTCTGTAATACTCCCTGTTTGTCGTCAGATTTGATGCATTTACCCTGTTTGCAAAGGGGTTTCTTGCCACCAAGAGAAAAGAAAAGTATTGTACTGTGCAGACAGATATCACGAGCAACACCTGTGTCTTGTGTTCCGTTTGAAATCATGCTTTTTATAAGGAATTTCTTGCCCTGAAGAGCTTATTGAAGATGGGAATGAATACTGCCCCGTGAAGTGGCAGTGAACTGAAGTCATTGGGATTTTGGGGAATATAAGTTACATCATGCATTCAGGGCTTGTTCAGAATGCAGTAATCTCCTTCGGAACTTACTTAAGTTTTGAATAAATTTCTACCACCATTAGTGTTTAGATTCGATCAGAATAGCATCAATTGATGTCTGGTTAAATTTCTTCCTTCAGACCTTTGTACATGAACAATTAACCTTATATTTATATTTATTTATAAGTAAAGATATTCAGTAGGGACCTTCCGTGCCCTCTTCATGTTGTTATTATAAGACTTTGTATTTGATTTGAATGGGAAATTGTTATTAAATAGCATCCTCTTTAATCATTAATTCAGACGCAAATAGATTTGTTTGCTGCATTTTCAAACTTACCCTCTCGTTTTCTGCATATCTCTTTGCAAACAGATTTTTAGGAGCATGTGACATCATCCCAGGAAGTAGCTGAAGGTGCAACAATTGCACTACCACAAGCATCAGTGTTTCCTCTTGGAAACAAAAGACGACATCACCACCAGTAGGCATTTCCTGATGCATGGGGAAAATCTGTGCAGTACAAACATTTCCTTATTTCTCTGTTTGAATGATGCACCAAGAAATCTGTACGTACAAGTTTGATGACCTCGTTCAGCTTTGCTTGTTATTTGAATCTCCACTTGGTCTGTATGGACATGTGCTTGTAGTTTGAATCTCCATGTACAAGTTTAACTCATGTAGGCACGTCGTACTCAAAAGAAAAAAACTCCGGCAGGAAGGTCTCTACGTACACATGCAGTGGGTGTGGGTCGAACCATGATATCCATGGGTGCACCGAGGGTCTGAAACTTAATTAAATGGTGCGCCCGGTGCTCTTGTTGGCAGCAAATGGATCGGTGGTTCAGTGGCGGTTCAACTGCCCCCATTTTGACGTTTGGGCCTGTTTGCTTTGAATTCATGC
>JADLZK010004004.1:0-25004 GCA_015847255.1 Hyparrhenia diplandra | reverse complement strand
CATTATTTGGCACTACAAGTGGAATTATGTCAATAATAAATGTATATGTGTGTAGTAAGGTCTTCTACCACAAGCCTTTTCCACTTCACCCACCTTAAAAGGAGCACCACTCCGCCTCATCACCATCCCATTCCAACCATCCCATTGCTAGCCTCCACTTTCCTCCTTCACCATCGCACCCTTGCCATCCATCCACAGAGACCCACCACTAAACCCCACCAAGATGGCCGGAACTTGGGTTAGCAAATTTCCCATCGACACCCCCCGATTTCCCGCACCTTCTCTACCACCATGCGTAACCTTGGCATCCGAGACCACCCCGAGTATGAGGGTAGCGAGTATGAAGAGCGTGGCACCCATCGCCGCAAAGTCACAGCCCTACATCGCCAAGAGCCAAGATTACCCAAATTGCCACCGAGGAATGGAGCATGACCGCCTCTAGGATTCCGCTTCCCGACACCTACCAGCAAGAGTCCGCAGCACTACAATCCGCCTTTGCCGACCTATGCAACCCATCGCCCGCACTCCCCATGAGGTACATACCCGCCCGAAGAGAAGAACCACCCTCTCCGATCGCCAGTATGGCGGCCTCTACAGTCCAGAGGCAGCCCCATCATCAAGCACCCGATGTACCGCCACCCTGACGAAAGCAAAGACGACCAACAAGCCGCCCTAAGAAGCTTGATCCGGCCGAGCCGAGCGTGTCAATGTTATGTTCGAGGCCCCGCGAACATGCCCACGCCTAGAGAGCAAGTCGCTCGCCGAACGCCGAGAGACTGCCCTAAGGCCATCCAGCACGACACACACAGAGCTACAACACGCCTACCTCGTTGTCGATCCAAGAGAAGGATGTTCACCATGCCCGGATAGAGTTCGGCAAGCATGGGAGGGATCCCCATTAACCCTCCTACAAGAAGAAGAATGAACCCCACGCTGATGACAACACCACCGCCATCGCCGAGTTTATATGAAGGACCCTCCCCGTCCCTCAGCCCAACCACTACCAAGAGAAGAAGACCCCCGCCGGGGCCGCTGGATCGACCGCAAAAAACCCGAATGAAGCCAACGCTCCGACGGAATAGAGTAGTCACTCCCAAGGGAGATGTAATCAGAGAGTAGCACTCTTTCTCGCTAACCGTGTAATCCTCCGAGAAAAGCAAGATTTTTCTATTCGACCCGCCACCGATGCAAGTTGCCAACGGAAAATTAAATGGGTGCTTAAAACAAAAGCTGCCTCGAATAGAGATAAAAGAGATAAGAAGAAAACTTTTCTAAGTGGGGTAGGGCTGACCCCGTAAAAATAAGAAACATAATAGATGGGCGAAGAAAAAGAGACAATCACGAGACAGAAGACGAAGAAGAAAAATAGCAGACGGGAGAAAACAAGAAAGGAAGAAAACTATAAACGGGCTAGACTAAGAAAAAGAAGTACAACAGAGCCAAACGAATCAATCACAAAGGAGAAATCAAGAAGAAAGAACACCTCTGAAGACGTCAGAAGATCAAGATCTTCGACACTTAGAGGAACCATTCCTCTAAGTGGGTAGCAAGAGAAGAAGACCAAGACCACAAAGACCAAGACGCAAGACTAAGAAAATGGGGCAAAGCAAAGAAGAACCGTCGCCAGCGAAAAGGTACACTCTCTCCAAAGACCATGCCACCTTAGAATGAGGTAGCACGATAGTGGGTAGAGACTGATGGACAAGACTCGTAAGCAATGGGACCTATCCCTCTCTCTCATTTCCCATCTATCTTTTCTCTCTACCTTTAGGCCTTGTTAGACCTTTCTCTCAGACTTCGAATCTCTGGGGACGAGATTCATCTAAGGGTGTGTTTGGTTGCTTTTGGTCGTGGCTTTTGCCCCCAAAAGCCAAAAAGCCCAACCAAAGGGGGTGGGTCGCCACCAAAAGCCAAAGTCAAAAGCAGCTTTTGATGTAGTGTAAATTTCATCAAGGCCAAAAGCACCTCGACCTCGCTTTTAGCTGCTTTGGTTTCAATATTTACCCACCGCCACTCGGTTATGAAATAAAAATAACGATTCGCTCGGGTTCTTTTTTCCTCCCGTGCCTTCCGCCTTCCGTCGCATTTTCACTTTGTGATGCACAATTGGGATGCAAGTACTTCGGAGCTTCATTTTTACTTTGTTTAAATAGACATTTTCATATAAATTAATGAGCAAATTAGTTTTTTATCAACAATTTCCATATAAACAACTCCTATAAATTCAAGGGTATTACATGTATTTTTTAAGACAAGCCTACGCTTTCACAAAGACTCTAACCAAACGGACTCCCGCTTCCCACGCCTACTTTCTCACAAATGCTTTTCCACAGCACGTTACACAAACAGCCTTTCCAAAAGCCACAGCCCAACCAAACACACCCTAAGTGGGGTAGCTTTGTAACACCCGTGAAAGTTTTTGCATTATTTTAAAAATCACTAAAAATTTGAACTTTTTGAATTACAACTAAAACATGAGTTACTTTTTTCAAAAACCAAACCCCTCGTTTTTCGAAAAACCCCGGCATTAAACCCCCACCATATAGGAACTAGGTTTCCTTTGCTTGCTTGTGAGCTTATGGTGGAAGGTAAATTAATGCATCAACTAGATTATAAATTATGGAAGCATGCATGAGAAGTGGTTTACAAGTTTTCTCTGAATAAACCGTGTCGACCCGTGTGTAGCAAAGTATACACATATGTATGAATATTTTTATAAGTTAATAATAAATAAATATTCTCGACCATAAAAGTCACGAGAATATAAAGGTGCTTATATAAACATTTATAAAATATATAGTACACATGAAATAACGAGAGTTCAGAAAAACGTGTGTGCATAAATATATATATATATATAAATATATAAATATTTCTACAAGTACAATTAGATAAATATCTTCATGAGTAAAAGTCATAAGGATATATATGAGTGCTTGTATAAATATTTACAATGTATATATTTACACACATAAAATGAGAAGGGAGAAGAAATAAGAAAAGGAATAAAGAAAGGAAAGGAAAGGAAATAGAGAAGGAAAATGGAAAGGAGCTCACGGGCTCATTTCCTCTTAGCCCAACCTGCCCTTCCTTCCTTCCCGCGCGCCGGCAAGACACGCATGGGCCGCCCAACACGCCAAAGGCCGTGCCCAAAGACCACAACCCTTCTTCCCCACTTCTCTTCCCATCGATACTGGGACCCGCTCACCTTCTTCCTCCTCGGCGCTGACAACCACGTGCTCGGCAGGCCCGCCGTCGCCAAGACCGCCCCGCCGCCCTCGCACCGAATAGCAACCGGGACGCCAGGAAACAGAGGGAGCGCGGACCTCCCCATCGAGCTGTCATGTCGAGTGTGGCCAAAGCCAGCTCACCGCCCTACCAACCAGGGCGCATAGCGCCATCAGCGACCTCCCGCACGCGGAGCCAGCCATGGCGGCGCCCACAAGGTCCACGCCGGGATCGGCTGCGACGACAACCGGTCGCGAAACGAGCGGGAGAGACAAATGTAAGAGAGCGGGAGGATGAGAAGAAGCGGAGGAAGGTGTCCTGTGAAACCCGCCGCCGAGAGCAGTGAAGTGGGACGAGACTCTAGAGTCTTCAACCTCTTGTGAGGGCTCGGTGGAATCGCCCGATGGCTCGGCGATCGCCTTTCGCCGATGCCGCTACTGGGATGCCGCCATCGCCGAGGATGATCCGCGCTAAGCTAGAGGAGATGGCGAGGAGCCATCCGAGGGAGGACGAGGTGCCCCGAGGACCCGGAGCATGCCTCGGGCCGCCGGAGCGAGCCGGGCCCTCCCACGGGACGGAACCGCCGACGCCGCACCGAGAGCCGGGGAAGGAACCCGTGACCCCTATGACATCCTCGCGAGTCGCGTCCACGACGAGTCATGATTTCTCCCCCTCGGCTTTCCTCTTGACTTTGTTTTTTGGTAGGCAATTTTGTCATCGTTAGGCCTCTGATACTTATGTTTATTTGTCGTGAAACGAGGAGCCGAAGTCGCTGACCTTGCAGCCCAAGAAGGCGTTGAAGACAGCGCCTCAAGCCACCGCTGGTGCTTGGCCGGACGCCCTGGGTCCCGTCCCCTCCCCGCGAGGTGACCTCTCGGGGCGGTTGGCCAACAACTGGGATCCCCGTGCCATGCCAACATCCTCCGTGGGTTTTGCCCGAGGCGTTGTCGCCGGAGCCCCCGAGGGCTCAAGCGAATGTGGGGCCCGAGATGATTCATGCCGAGGTGGCAACTTCGGCCAGTAGGTGCCCGCTTCGCCGCCGCCACCCCCTCGCCGCCACGAACAAGCGAGGCCGCGAGGGCTTGGGGCCGGAGATAGCGTGGTTCCGAGGGCGCGACGGCGCCCCTCGGCGCCAACCTCATGGAGGTAGATCTGAAGGCTCATGAGGAGCCACATGCCACGGAATGATCGTATCCCTTCTTCGGCGAGGTTCCCCAGACGAGCTCTTTGATGCCCAGAGGCCTAGAGGTCTTCTTCCTCTTTATAGGCATCCGAGGGTGCCCACCAGCTCATTACCCTCCAAGCCTCGGATCGGAGTACCGCCATGGGCTACAGAGGCCTTCAACATCCGAAGGGGCTAGTGCTTCGTGCCGGTGATTAGTTGTGAGGGCCCCTTGACTTTTTATCGTCCAAATTTCCCCGGCATGGAGGAGGCCTTCGAGCACCCCGATTTCGATAACCCGACCGCTGGGGGTGGCCCTCCTCTGAACTCGAGGTAGACCCGTGATCCCCTTTGCCGTGGTTGTTCATGACCGCCCGAGGTGGTCGCTTGGTCGAGCATGAGCAGATCCGAGATGGGCAATAGACGGGCCGCAAAGGATCGGTGACGCTACCGTCACAAGCTTGGCCCAAATGGACAAGGTCCGCCTTTGCTCCTGCGCCATGCTTCTTTCTTTTTGTTTATCTAGCTCGACCAAGATCTTCGATTTTCGAGCCCGAAGAGGTTTTCCTGAGAAGTCCGAGCCGCTACGCAAGAATGCTCTTAACTAGGACATCCCCGGCGCACCACCCGGGTAGAGCTGATTCAGGCCCGGGGTGAGGTGACTCGACTTACGGCCCTTGCTGAAGAACGCGAGTCCCAACACCAAGCCCAAAGTGGCTGAGTTGATCATGTGAGAGCCGAGGCCGATAAGGCGCAGCCTCGAAGCGGTCCAGCGAAGTCGACTTCGAGGATGCTCGGAACCAATCTCTCAAGGCTCTCAAAAGGCACAAGGTGAGCGTGATCAAGCTCGGGGGGAGGCAAAGAAGCAGTCCGAGATGGCCGATGCCCTCAACTCCCGAGTGGGGGAGCTGGTAGCTGAGCTCGAGCGCGAGAAGAAGGACAAGGAGCTGCTTCGCCAGATGGCTACGACTGAGCATAAGGAGATGCTGGAATGGAAGCAGAAATGCGAGGGTATGTCCTTTTTTGCCTCTCCCTACTTCTTGATTACGCGTGTTTTCTGGGTTATAAACCTTCGTCTTGTTTGTGCCCGTTTGGCAGAGGCCGAGAGGGTCCGGTCCCAAGCCATGGACAATGTTGCTGTCCTATCCGAGTGTCTCCAATCCGAGGAGAAGGTGCATGGGGAGCTCAAGGATGCCATAGTTGACTTCACCCATCGGTTCGGGCCGGAGAACTTGGAGTCCGGGGCCTCGGCCCGAAGCCGGTTGAGTGCCCTGGGTGGCTACATCCGAGGGGAGCTTCGTAACGCCTTCCGCAATGGCGTGAAGTGTTGCATGGCAGTGATCCGCCGCACTTCCCCATGAGCGCGTAAAACCCTTGAAAACCTCTCAAAGTTGCTTCTTCTTCTCGTTCCGACGATGACGACGCCGGGTTGACACGAAGACCACCGAGCCAGACGCCCAAGTTGAGGGGCCGTCGGGAGGCCGGCCGCACTTTGACGACGAAGTCTATCCTCCATATTCCTCCGATCGAGTCCGACCACGAGGCTTACCATGGAGCCCATTGAGATCTCCTCCTCGAGGACACCTTCACCCGCACTCGACGCCTGTGGTTGGTGATGGTGAGGAAACCGGTGACTCCTCGCAGCCCCCTGGCTTCACACCTTCCGAGCCCCCGACATGGAGAAGATCATGCGTCCTTAGCCCGATGCTACCAGCCCGTGAGCTTAAGTTCCCGTGAAAGAACTTTTAATGATCGTAGTTGTGTCATAATGTTATGTCCCTTTGAACTTGGTAATTTGTAGTGTTTATTTTTTATAAATCGATATCCCTTCTCGTTGCCAGCAAGTGCATGTTTGAGTTATTCGCATATTTCCTTCCCGAGAATAATGAGCATGGTACCACTAGGGGCGATCCAAGGGCTCGGTTATTTCGTTTCAGAATAGTATGTGGAACTCTTGCGACTTGAGCAAATTTTTCGTGGTGTTTGGATTTTTTCAAAAAATTTTCGTGAGAAACCTTTGGGGAGGGGTTCCCCCTCCGTAGCTCCCCTCAAGGGAGGTTCGGGTCTTATGGGTTTAAGACCAAACCTACCTTAAGATCTTTTAGCTCTTTAGTCGAGAAAAGACATGCTTTTTATTAATTTGTACAAAGTTGATGTGTACAATGTCGACCGCTAGGGTTCTAAAGATAGAAGCGACGTAGCTGTTCTATGTTCCATGCGTTGGAGTAGACTTCGCCTCTTTCGTTCTTCAGCTTGTAAGTGCCCGGCCTTAATATCTTAGCGATGAAATAAGGTCCTTCCCACGGAGGGGTTAGTTTATGGCGCCCTCGGCTATCTCATTTGAGCTTTAGCACCGGTCATTGACTTGGAAATCCCGCGGGCTTCATCTTCTTGGCATGGTACCGCTCTGAGGGATTGTTGGTACCATGGCCGAGTGAATCAATGCTATGTCTCGGCTTCATCCACCGATCGATGAAATCCCGCCTCGCATCGTGGTTGCTTTGCTCGGTGTAAGCTCGGCCTTGGGGACCCATACTCTATATCCTGTTGGTAGGACAGCCTCGCCCCGTAGACGAGGAAGAAGGGGGTGAATCCTCGTGGCTCGGCTCTTGGTTGTCTCAAGCAGGCTCCACAACACCGAGGGTAGTTCTTGGTACCACCTCCCGCCATATTGGTTCAACTTGTTGAAGATTCTGGCTTTAGGCCTTGTAGAATCATGCCGCTGGCACGCCCACTTGGCCGCTCGTTTTTGGATGAGCCACCGCCGCAGTTGGTTCACCCGATGCCATAGTCATCACAAAAGTCCAAGAACTTCTTTCCAACAAAATTGGTTCCGCTTGTCGGTGATGATGGAGTTGGGAACGCCAAATCTTGTTATGATGTTGGTGAAGAACTTCACCGCTTTCTTCCGCTCGGGAGTCGTCGTGACAAAGCCACGCTTCTATCCACTTGGAGAATTTATCGATGGCAACCAAGACGTGTGTAAAGCCCCCCGGTGCTTTTTGAGGGGACCTATCATGTCGAGCCCCCAAACCGCAAATGGCCATGTTATGGTGATGGTTTGCAAAGCTTTTTGCGCCGGGAGGTGCGCTCGCGCGCGAGTAATATTGGCATCCTTTGCGAGCGACGATATGGTTAGCGCCCCGACCGCCGAGGGCCGCCAGAAGCCTTGCCTGAAGACTTTGCCGACCAGTGTCCGAGGGGCGGCATGGTGGCCACATTCTCCTTCATGAGTATCTGCCAGAAGTTCCTGGCCTTGCTGCGTGGGGATGCATCGCCGGTAGACTCCCGAGGCTCCGCCTTATATAGCTCCTTGTTGTCACCTATAAGCGTGAAGGTCTTGGCCCGTTGTGCTATCCGGCGCGGCCTCGCTTTTATCCTTGTTTGATGCCCCGATTCGGGCAGCGGCATCACAGAGTCATCAACCCCGCAGCGTTTTACGGAAGGGGGACTTGGGCGAGCAGCTTCTGGAGGCACAGACTACTACTCGCTGCAAAACCAGTCCGGGTAACCGCACCAATGATGATCTTCTTCCCCGAACCCGTGATACCCCCGTAAAGGAGACGATAGGCGATTTTTCCGGGAGATACATGACGAGCATGTTCGCCTTTGGGTTGCGGTCCCATGCGAACTACATGTTCCGGCAGCCCAAAGCTTTGACGACGATGACGACTTCACGATCTCACCCGAATGCTACAATGTAGAAGTGGTCGATGGCATGTCTCGGATGTTAGAGATGACACCGATCATGATGACGACGAAGTGGATAGGCCACCAAGGCGAGGCCCACCTCCCAAGCAAAGCGCAGCGTCGCTTCCGTGCATCCGGCTGCCGCACTCCCCAATCAGATGCACAACCGCGAGATCTCCGTGCACGGATCCGCGAGGAAGGTGCTCAACTCCGTGGTTGGAGCAGAGCATCCAAGAAGAACGGGCTCGCCGAGGTTATTTCACCAACGCCAAGCACCCCACGCCGAAATGGAAACAACCAAGCCAACGCCGAGACGCTTCTCCCCGCCGAGGGGGACAGTCCCTTTCAACCGCGCAAGCTCAACGTGAGCGGCTACCGCCATGCCGGTGCGGAAATGCCCGAGCCCTCCACCACCGAGGGCGTATGATCAAGGAAGGGCTCAAGGAGCTCGATAAGGCCGCCCGGCAGCCTGCTGGCGGCCATTATCAAGCATTTTATACCGCCAACTCAGTTCATTCTAGGGGAAATAAGCAATCTCATGGTGCATATGCATTTATTTCTAACCTAGTTCCACTTGTATTGTCAAAAACATATTTTGTAGGAACAAAAGTGGAAACTAGTACAAATACGCCCAATCAACAAAGAAAGCGCAAAAACCAGATTGCGCCTTTGTCAAAGGGAAGGCCAACAGACCGAAATCGAGCGAAAAACGGGCCAACGCGACCTACGCGGGATGCTGAACCAAAGTGGACCGAAGGCGGCACGCGAAAAGCCCGGCTCAAGCCGGGCCAAATCTTAGCCGGCCGCCCACCGCGGGGCGTCGGCGCAGATTTTCGGCGGATGTTCCCGCCTTTCTCCTGGGCGGTTCGAGCGACTTTCAAGCGGCGGTTGCATGCGGTGCAAATTTTCGCTCCCGCCAAGAACAGCTCGAAGCAAGGGGAGCCCTCCATTCCCCTCCTCCTCCACTATATAAAGAGAGGCACCCTCATCATGAAGCATCACATTGATCATCATACACATCATTACACTCCATGCACTCACACACACTCCACTCCATCACATTTAGTACACATTGGAGTAGAGGAAAGGAGCCAAGTTAGAAGTAGAAGGGAGTGAGAGAGGAGGAAGTGTGGAGAAGAGGAGTAGCGACCCTTCGCCCCAAAGCACACGAGTTCGAACTTGTTGGCTCCCGCGCCTCAAGACTTGTACCTCTACGGATCATCCTACCGGGTTTGAGTAAGAGATCCGTTTTCTATCTACAAAAATTATCTTTGAGTTTAAATTATTACTTTAATTATAATGCTCACCGGTTCGTTGTTTACCATAACGGTAGATGCTCTAGTAGAGGACTCCCGATGAAGACGGATGCTCCCGGCCAACGCTTAGAGTACGTGATAAGTAGTGTAGACGTGGTGTCTAAACTACACGCCACCCCTCGCTTTACCAATCAGTCCCACGGTAGTGAGGTAGGCGGCAGGGGTGACAGCCCCTGCTCGACCTTAGTATTCCTCCACATCCGTTGTGCGGTAGTCCGAGGCTCGACCCTTCCTCGCGCATCAGTGGGAGAGCCGGGTGGCTACGTGAACGTATAAGAAAAGAAGTAATTTTGGCTTTAGGATAATCCGCCGTAGTAGAAACTCACTACCCAGTTCACCCTTTCCATCTTCCTCCCGGTAGCTAGTCGAGCCCGACTTAACACCCGCTCCCCTCGTGGAAATTGATACCCCGAACACTTCCGGTGAAGTGCTACAACGGTATTTCCGCGGCGCTTGCGACTATTTCCTCGCTTACGCTAAGAAACACCAACAAGCATTTCGGGCGCCGTTGTCCGGGAACGGTTGTCGTTATAGTCCTCGAACCTAGTCTACCCGTATCCTACATTATCCATTTCCACCCCCGCCATTAAAACAAAAAATCTAAAAAAATTATGGAGCACCCAACTATTGCAAAACTGCTCGCCTCCAAGAGGCGAGCTCTTAGAACGCCCATCTTCTTCGGCCCATCACAGCCTTCGAGTTATGAGTTCCGCCGCCTACTCGCCATGGTTCGATCAATCCTTCTCGATATGATTACGAAAAATCCATACCATCACCCGAGGGAGTTTGAGCAACTCGCGGCTTGCCTCACCATTGAAGGCATGTCACAAGACACGCTGAGGTGGAAGCTATTCCCTTTCTTGCTTGAAGAGAGAGCGAAACAGTGGGTTCGACCACAACGTAGGGAAGGTAGCAGTGATTGGGAGGAATTATGGGCAAAGTTTTGCCAAGCTTTCTTCCCTATATCCCGAATTGCTTCCCTTCGCCAAGAGATAACTGCTTCCAACAGGGGAGAAGGAGTCGTTAGGTGCAGCCTGGGACAGATTCTCAATTTTAACGAGGTCCGGGTCCGTAACTATCCATTCCCAAAATGGCATGTGTCGCTTCAAAGATTTCCTCGCTAGGTTTGACTAGAGAGTCCTGCCTCTACGCTAGACACGGCCGCTAGAGGGTCGCTTTACACAAAAACCATAGAGGAAGGGGAAGCCCTTTTAGACCGAATTTTGAAAACACCCCTCCTCTAGAACCCATCCGTGTTGAGCCAATGTCCAACGAGGTTTCGCCGCCTGCCGAACCTCTAAAAATACCGCACTCAACCAATGGAGGAACCCTTCTTCGAGACCTCCCCGTAGATCGAGGACGTTTTTCTTGAAAATTTCGAAACACCTCGAGATACGAAGTCGGTAAAGAGACCACCAGCCTCGCCACCCCTAGAGAACCTTTTTGAGCATAGACTCTCTACGAGAGTCAATCATGGGGTTAACATCTTTCATGAGTAGCTTAATGGGTACACGAGAATGAGTCGCCTTCAAGAAATTCGAATTGCATTTCCTCGCTCCCCATTCAATGCATAATAAAAAGAAAACAAGAAACAAGATTGTATAACCCAACCGCGGGCATCAACATCATGTCACAAACTTATGCCCAAACTTATTTTGAGGAAGAGAAACGCCGGCCCACAATAAAAAAACTTTTAGAGCTGATATGCTCAACTCTCCAAGGGTTGGGGGTTTTACACAATGTTTCTCTTTACCATGAAGGTGTCGGAATGAGCCTTGATTTTCACATCTTTGACATTGAGGATTTCGACATTCTAATTGGCCATCCCCTAGAAAAAATTATTCGCTGATCCACCAAACACGTGGGAGTTAGATGTCAAATTAGAAGGGACACGCTCACGCTACCCATACAACAATCCAAAAACACAATAGCTGAACCCCTCGTCCCCAATAACAACCATAGAGGTGGTGCCAAAAATACCTTTTGAAACTCCCGAAGAATCCTTAGAAAGAGACTCCAAATTCTTTCATCGAAAAAAATTAGCGAGATAGATGAATTTATCGATCTCCCTAAAGAAGAAGAAACGGCACCACCTCCCATTGAGCTAAAAGCCCTTCCTTAGGATTTGCGCTTATGTTTTTCTAAACAATGATAAAAATGCTCCCGTAAATCATCGCGACAAACTAACCGACGAGGAGTCATCCAAATTGATTAAAATACTAGAAAACATAGGACGGTCTTCGGGTATTCATTACATGATCTAAAAAAAGGGATTAGCTCTTCTAATTTGCTCTCATCGCATCCCCCGTTGACCCGAAAAAAATCACCCTCACGCGAACCACAACGCCGCTCAATAATGAGATGAGAGAAGTCGTGAAGAAGGAAGTCCTCAAACTTCTTCACGCCGATAATCCTATCCCGCACTACCACAAATGACCGGTTAGCCCCGTCCGTGGGTACCCAAGAAAGGGGGCATGACGGTAATTGAAAACGCTAAAAATGAATTAATTCCACAAATAAGTGTCATTACAATGTGGAGAATGTGCATTGATTACCGAAAACTCACGCGCAACAAAGAAAGATCACTTTCCGCCCCCCTTCATTGATGAAATGTTGGAGCGGTTAGCAAAACACTCTTTTTTCGCTTTCCTCGATGGGTATTCAGTTATCACCAAATTCCCATCCACCCCGATGATCAAAAGCAAGACAACTTTCACATGCCCGTATGGAACGTACGCCAGATAGGAGAATGTCGCTCGGGTTGTGTAATGCACCCGCATCATTCCAACGGTGCATGATGTCGATATTCTCGCATATGATTGAAGAAATCATGGAGGTATTCATGGACGATTTCTCCGCCTATGGAAAAACCTTGACAACCGCCTTGAGAATTTAGATCGAGTCTTGCAACGATGCCAAGAGAAGGACCTCGGTACTAAATTGGGAAAAGTGCCATTTCATGGTCCGAGAGGGTATCGTCCCTTGACACCTAGTGTCCGAGAGAGGGATTGAGGTAGATAAAGCAAAAATTGAAGTGATTGAAAACTACCTCCCCCCGTGAACGTGAAAGGAATCCGAAGCTTTCTAGGCCACGCATGATTTTATAGACGGTTCATATAAAAGATTTCTCACAAACTTCTAGACCGTTAACAAGCCTGCTAGCTAAGGATGTGCCTTTTAAGTTCACCGATGAGTGCATGAAAGCTTTTCTCACCATTAAGAAAGCACTCATCTCAACCAATCATCCAACCACCGGATTGGTCGCCGCTTTTGAAATCATGTGTGATGCTAGTGATCACGCCGTTGGTGTGGTCCTTGGCCAAACCAAAGATAAAAAGCATCACGCGATTGCCTATGCCAAGAAAACACTAAATGGAGCTCACCAAATTACGCCACAACTGAAAAGAGCTCCCGGTCAGTAGTGTTTGTTATCGATAAGTTTAGGTCTTACTTAGTGGGATCCAAAGTAATTGTCTACACCGATCATGCTGCATTGAAATACTTGCTCACTAAGAAAGACGCTAAACCCAGATTAATAAGATGGATTCTCTTACTCCAAGAATTTGATTTAGAAATTAAAGACAAGAAAGGAGTAGAGAACACCGCTATGATCACTTGTCGCGTTTGCAATTCACTAACATGCAGGAGTTACCGATCAACGATTTCCTACGCGATGACATGCTCCTCAAGGTGGAGGACGTGAACCCCATGGTATGCAGACATTGTGAATTACATGGTTTCGTGTTACGCACCACCCGGGCGAAATCCAGTGCACAAGTTGCAAGTTGAGAGTCGCCGCCACCGTGGGATGATCCGTACCTATACGAGTATGTGCCGACGGCATGCTAAGGAGATGTGTACCCACCGTGAGAGGACAGCAAATCATTGAAAATGCCATGCAGCCCCCATACGGAGGCCATTATGGAGTACATCGCACTCAAGCCAAGATTTGGCAAAGGTGGGATTCTTCCGCCAACGATGTACCAAGACACAAGAGAATTCATCGAAGATGCCAAAAGTGTCACCGCAAGGAGGAATCACATCAAGAAATGCAATGCCCCTCAACTACAATCTCCAAGTGGAAGTCTTCGATGTTTGGGTATTGACTTCATGGGACCTTCCCAAAGTCCCATGATAGTGAGTACATCCTCATCGCAGCCGACTACGTGTTCTGTTTGCATTTAAGCAATCTCTAGAAACAGGTTTAGAACCCATCTCTAATAACGGCGCCAGAATGCGCCGCTGATATTCCTACGTGAAACCACCGTGTCGGTGTGATTACACTAGGTACATCAACGGTGATAGATCTTGCCAAACAAGATATTCATCCGCAAGCGCACGGATCTATCATTGTAGCATTTCACCCGAAGTATTCGTGGTATCGTTATTTATTTTTTCCCAAAGGAAGGCATGGTGTAAAAGTCTCTAATTCGACATGGTCAAGATGACACGAATGTATAATAGACCAATGCTCATAATAGGGGTAAAATAGAATAGGTAGTAGGAAAACTTGACACACACACACGAGCCAATCTCAAGGATAAAGGGAAAATAATAAATAAAAGAATAAATCTAACATGAAGCAGGCATATCCTAGATAGTCATGTCAAGATAGCAGATATACACACATGTTTTATCGTTAGAGATTCTAGTTCAAGAAAGCCAAGGTCTCTATCGAATTACTTCGGGCACCTAATGCTACGCCCAAATGGGATGGAGACCGCATTTAGCACCGTGCCACACCCGAACGGGGGGGATTACAAGGGACTACAAGGTCGTTACAACCCAGCCGCCACCCTCAACCGTGGATGCGCCACAAAAGATAGAAAACCCTTAGTCCGCATTACACCACGCCTACACTAGTGGTTATTACTTTTGCGTGTATACAAGGCTTACCCGTCCCCGGGTCCTTCTACTGCAGCACCGCCCTCAAGGAACGGCTATCAATCCCGCAACCCAACATCAACCAAGTCTAACTCTAGGTAGAACTCATCATATTGATCTAGCTCTTGGTCTAAACATGTGTGTATGATAAATTAAGCACGATGTTCCATAAGACAAGATCATGATATAGAAACTATATACTAGTTCATCAATCAAGATTATGTCACAAGGACTTTGCTCTAATTCAAGAACATGACTATATTGATAAGTAGAGAACAAGAACAAGATTAAGAACTCTAAATTGATCATACCGAATAGTCCAAAATGTCTTGCTCTCCTTTATTAATCCTTGCCAAACTCCTCCTAAGTACAAACTAAGAAGAAGAAGAAAAAGAAGAAGAAGAAAGAAGAAGAAGAAGAAAGGGAGAAGAAGAAGAAGAAGAAGAAGAAAAAGAAGAAGAAGAAAAAGAAGAAGAAGAGAGAGGCTACATTGTGTGGTGTGTGTTGAATGAGGGGGAGAGGGCCTCCTTTTATAGGTAGAGGAGAGGGGGCTCTTGGAAAACGTCCTCCCTCACACATGGAAAGAGCCAAAACCGTTTCTGAACACCTTCCAAATCTGCTTGAACCGACAATCCAACGCCGCACAGCCGGCTTTTGAAGGTAAGAAACCGCCGCCAAACCTCGGGGCCTGAACCGCCTCAGATGGGTGCGAGCGCATTCACTGGTGCGCGCAAGCACTGCCTCGCTCTGCTCGGCTCTGCCTTGGGCAGTCGGGCGTGTTTGGGCTTGAAAAGTTGTGTGACGATGTTTGCTCGCCCAGTTCTGCGTGTTTGGTCCATTCCTCCCTTAGGCTTGATATTCTCCAAAGAATGCGCTTTCCAGGGAGGCGCCTTTTGGTGTATTTTCCACTTGCTTCTCATATAAATCTGCACAATATTATTTTGGCACTACAAGTGGAATTATGTCAATAATAAATGTATATGTGTGTAGTAAGGTATAGTTTCCCCCCTTATTGGTAGAATGTTGACGTTAAAAATGTGGCGTTAGTGACCGTCAACAGTGTCCAAGTGGGTCGAAGCCTGCATGCCCTGCCGCTGATGCCAACATGCCGAAAAATGTTCCATGAGATCATTTTTCCAAGGTTTGGAACACCAAGGATGGTCATAAGTGATGGAGGATCACACTTCATAGACAGATCCTTTCGAGCTTTCTTTTACGAGAGCTGGGATCTAAGCACAATATAGCCACACCTTACCATCCTCAAACAAGCGCCGCGTAAAACATCGAACAAGCAAATCAAGAACATTCTCAAAAACCAATGCAATGGGGAAGGGTCGAAAGACAAGCCCCCGATGCACTCCGGGGCATACAGACAGCTTATAAGACCCCATTGACATGACACCATTCCAACTGGCCTATGGAAAAAGAATACTTGCCGAGAACTCGAACATCGAGCCTACCAAGCAATCAAGATATGGAACATGGACCTTAAGCTAGCCGAAAAATAGACAAAAAACAGTTAACCGAAAGCTAGAGGAATGGAGGGAGAAGGCGATCACAGTGCCAAGCTATACAAAGAAAGAACAAAAGATGGCACGACCACCGAATCCAAAGTAAAAAAATTTCCACTTAAGGAGACAAGGTATTACTCTTTAACTCTCGTGTGAAGCTATTCGGTGGAGGGAAGTCGCGCAGCAAATGGAAGGGGGCCATACACCGCCGCCGACGCCGCACTCATGGCGCAATCACCATCACCGACGATCTGTAATTTATCAAAGGTAAATGGCCAACGCTTAAAAGTTTTCCTGAGCCTTCTCCAAATAAATATATAGAGAAAATAATGTTGGTAGATTTTGAACAATATAAAAATAATTCCATAATTGCTACCAACATATTGAAAGAAAACACAATAAAACATTAAATAAAAAAAAGCACATAACTTTTTTTTTTCCTTTTTCTTTTTTCTTTTTCTAAAAATAAAGAAAACATCGCCTAAACGGGTTTTTCCCTCGCTGCACCACTATAGCAAAAAGAGTTCAGATAAGATAATGATCATGGGAAAGTCGCGGGCGCAAGGCACGCCATTTGCCGCAGCCGCCGGGCGATCGAGCGGCCGGCCCGCTTTTGCGGCCCCGTTGCCTCCCCGCTTTTCTCACATGGATTAATCCCAGCCGATCCTATCCCAACCCCTGTGGTGCACGGTCACGCCCCGACGCAAACTCTATAAATTGAACCCCAAGCTCCTTATGGAAAATCACACCAAAAACCATCTCTTCTCCCTCATCCTTACTTGCTCAACTTGCCCCCATGGCCACCCACAACACAAGTCCCGCCAACTCTCCCATTAAAACACAAGACTTGTTGTGTAGCGAGAGCCCCTTTAGTGTCACTAAGTCCAACCCAAAGAAAAACCATAAAAGAAAGGCCACCTCTAGCACCTCCTCCAACTACCCACTAGAGGAGTCATTTTTCATCTATGGGTATGAAAAGCCGTATGAGGGTACGCCAAAGGGCTCATGCGCAAAACCCCACGTTGAGAGGTTCATTAGGCCATCCCTCGGTGAACGGTTCGCTAGGGACACCCCCAAGTCACTAGGACTACGATAGTGATTTGTGAAGAAAGCAAGGCACCACCGCCTTCCTTGCTAGAAAAAAATGAAGCCCTTAAGGACCTTTACCGGGAGGCTATAGAAGAACTAGACACCATGCGCACAAAACTGCGACACCTCGCCGATTTACATGGAAATCGAAGAATTTAAGTTTAACAATAGGGTAGCAAAATTAGCAAAAATAGCCGAGTGTCGTACACTCCCGAGTAAATCACCGATTATTTCAGTCGCTTTGAATTCTTCATGTTTTATTTCCATTCATTTACTTTGTAATTTCGAAGTTCAATAAAGTTTGTCTTTGAATATTTTTCTCACATTACCCTGTTTCTCTATAATTTTTCCTTAACTTCTATAAAAGAAACAAGTGTGGGGAGATAAAATTCACTTTGTCAACTTAAAAACTTAGACAAACTTTATCTTTTGCCGGCAATCATAGAAAAAGAAAAACCACACGCTATTTGAACTTTTATGCTTTGAGAGATAGCATGATTACTTGAATTTCTTCTTTTCCTGTACAAATAAGTCTTGGGTTACCTATATAAAATATATATATATATATATATATATATATATATATATATAAATATTATCATGTTCCCGATAATCAAAAACCTGAATTAGTAACAAATAGCTACTTCCTTATTCATTGAATCTTGTCAAATTCAAAAGATTAAATGTTGAGGAAGTTTCATAATCCCAAGATCAAAAACACTATGCACAAATAAATTGGTAATCTAAATTATGATGAACCCTTTATGCTTCAAAAGGGCATGGGCTATGCTAGAAATGGGCACATGCCCCCATATAAAAACAATGGGTACGCCGATGCCCGCCTATCTATAAAAAAAAAAAAAAAGAAAGAGAAGAAATAATGGACAAGTGTCCGAGGGCGAGTAGAGCCCACTTCTCCAAAAAAAAAAAAAAAAAGAGAGAGAAGAAATAATGGATAAGTGTCCGAGGGCGAGAAGAGCCCACTTCTCCAAAAAAAAAAAAAGAGCAGCTTCCATGACTTTTTGAAAGCAAAGAGGCATCATAGCTAAAAAGAAACATTTCATATGCACATCTTTGATCTAGGAATATGACACTTCCTCCATTAAATCTAGAATTTGACTTGACATTTCATACAAGGGAAGTAAGCAATTTTTGTTAGTACTCCAAGTTTGATTAGAACCGTGAACATAACAACAAATTCTTTTCAAATTTTGAAAAAGCAACCAAGTCTATTTGTGCAAAGGTAAGTAGAAAGAAAAGAACTCCGCTATCTCCATCGCATGATCGCTTAAGATAATGCGGTAGAACATTTTTTGATATTGACAAAGGAAATGACCTTACGAAACCCCTAAAAGTTCAACTTTTACCGAGGACGAGTAAAAGCCAAGTGTGGGGAGTTGTTGGCGCCATTATCAAGCATTTTATACCGCCAACTCAGTTCATTCCGTGGAAAATAAGCAATTCATGGTGCATATGCATTTATTTTAACCTAGTTCCACTTGTATTGTCAAAAAACATATTTTGTAGGAACAAAAAGTGGAAACTAGTACAAATATGCCCAATCAAATATAGAAAGCGCAAAACCGTGATTGCGCCTTTGTCAAAGGGAAGGCCAACGCATCAAAATCGAAATAAAAACGGGCCAACGCCCTACACGGATAAAGAACCAAAGTGGACCGAAGGCGAGACGCCCTGCCCGCCTGCCAGCCAACTTTAGGCCGCCGCCCACCACGCCGCCGGCGCAGATTTTCGATGGCGATGTTCCCCGCCTTTTCTCAAGCGGTTCGGAGCGACCAAGCGGGCGTTTGCATGCGGGTAAATTTCGCTCCCGCCAAGAACAAAATCAAGCAAGGGGAGCCTCCATTCCTCCTCCTTCCACTATATAAAGAGAGGCACCCCTCATCATGAAGCATCACATTGATCATCATACACATCATTTACACTCCATTCACTCACACACCCACTCCATCACATTTAGTACACATTGGAGTAGAGGAAAGGAGCCAAGTTAGAAGTAGAAGGGAGTGAGAGAGGAGGAAGTGTGGAGAAGAGGAGTAGCGACCCCCTTTCGCCCCCCTGTGTGACGTGAGTTCAACTTGTCGGCCCAGCCTCCGCGACTTGTACTTACGGATCATCCTACCGGTTTGAGTAAGAGATCCGTTTTCTATCTACGCAATTATCTTTTGAGTTTAAATTATTACTTTAATTATACGCTCACCGTTCGTTGTTTACCATAACGGTAGATGCTCTAGTAGAGGACTCCTCGATGAAGACGGATGCTCCCGCCAACGCTTAGAGCGCGGATAAGTAGTGTAGACATGGTGTCTAAACTACACGCCACCCTCGCTACCTCAATCACCCACCTGTAGTGAGGTAGGCTGCAGTGGTGACAAAATCGCTCGACCTTTAGTATTCCTCCACGTCCGTTGCGGTAGTCCGAGGCCGGACCCTTCTCGCGTACTGTGGAGAGCCGGTGGGGCTACGCGAACGATAAGAAAAGAAGTAATTTTGGCTTTAGGATAATCCGCTAGTAGAAAACTCACTACCCGGGGCCACCCTTTCCATCTTCCTCCCGTAGCTAGTCGAGCCTCGACTTAACACCCGCTCCCCTCGTGGAAATCGATACCCGAACACTTCCGGTGAAGTGCTACAAATCAAAGATTTCCGTGCGCTATGACTATTCGCCACGCTAAGAAACACCAACAACAGCAGGCCGAGAGCTCGCCTCTCGCAACCGGCTCGCAACCTCAAGACGCCGGAAGAGCCAGCCCGCAGTAGGCGTGCCTCCGCCAACCCTAGCATCGGTGCCGCGCCTCGCACGACACTCGCCGTGGAGCGCCTCGGTTGATCACCGGGCAATCGGATGTATGGGAGCCGCGTTGAAGACACTGCCAAGGCCGAGACCGCGCGATAACCGCCGAGGCCCCGACCTCCAGTGAAGAAATCGAACAGCACGATGGCACCGCAAGTGAGCGGCGCTACCCCCGATCCCCAGTCCACAAGTCTTCACTGTGGAAATCAGGAGGGCACCACTCCCTGCATGTTTTTGTCCCCCGAGCCATATCGAAGTACTCCGCGAAACACGCTCTCGAGGTGTGGTCGGGCAGACTACCGATGGGCATGCTGCCGTCATAGGGGCCCATGACGACAAGGTCATCATTCGTGACTCCGCCACTCTACCCGCCGAAAGTCTGCACGCATGGCTCCCAGCACCTCCCTCCCACTTGATCGCCACTGGGTCGATCTCGAGAAAAACATTCCGGGAGCAACTTCCAGGTACCTACTTACGCCCGACAAATCTTGGGATCTCCTAACTATCAACAAGTCCGGGCGAGTCCCCGCGCACCTACATCCCAAGACTTCTCCAAACAAATAAGACCGAAGCCCCTCATGACCTGACTCCAATGTCATGGAGCTCTTCTTGGCCGCATCATGTGCCGAGAGCTCGCCGCCAGTGGGGACACCGAACCCCACCGAGGCCAACGAAATGATGGACACGCCACCGTTCGCACGGAGAGGGTCATGGGGGCCCCTTTAGCCAAGGCCCGTAAGGGAAGCCGAAGCAAAGGAAAATGATGCCGAGGGTTCTCTACCATGTGAGCCCGAAGAAGAAGAAGAAGAAGAACAAGGGTAAGAAGGGCAAGGTTTGACCTCGACAACGACGACAAGATTTTGTCGCCGCAGCTTGATAGGAAGGGCCCCTACAAAACCCAAGCCGACCTTTGACGCCATGCTAAAGAAGCTATGCCCCAATCATAAGTTTCCCTCAACCACACCCTTGAGGAATGCAAGACCCTCGCATGTACTTCACCAAGATCGGTGCCATTCCGTAAGAGGAGGAAGAAAAGGAGCCCGAGGATGGCGCCGAGATGATGGAAATTCCCGAGGATGGACAATTGCTTCATGATCTACTGGGAAAGATAAGCAACATGATCGCTTCGGCAGCTGAAAAGAAGGAACGGGCGAGAGGTCTTGCCGTGAGAACCCGCCACCCAAAGCTCCCGCAAGTGGCTCGACCAAGCTATCACCTTCAATCGCGATCATCCCCCAAAGACATTCCAAACCCCGGGCTTATCCCCTCGTGATCGCAACGCCGTGCAAACAAAGGTCCTTATGGATGGAGGGAGCTGCCTCAACCTCATCTATGAGGAGACCCTCGACTTGCTCAACATCAACAAGTCCAAGATCCGCCGAGGGGGACCGGCGGCTCAACGCCTTGTCCCGTGCAAGCAAGTCAAGCCCCCGCATTGATCTCCTCCTGCGGTGCTTCGCACCCACTCAACTTTCATAGAGACATTAACCTTTGAGGTCCTCGGCTCCGAGGCACGCACACGTGGTGCTAGGCCGGCCGTATACACCAAGTTCATGGTCACGCCCCAAACTACACCTACCTCAGTCAAGATGCCGGACCCAACGGGTTATCACCACCGGCTCCGGACGTGACGCTCATGCATACGAATGCGATGTCGAAAGTGTGGAGTATGCCGTGGGCTCGATCATGGCCGAGACCTCACCGCCGACGTCACGAAAAGTTTCGGACGAGATTTGGCGGGCGAGCCCGAGGCTAAGCGCCACGCCGGGGCTTCGAGCCCACCATCGGCGTCACAAAGACCGTCCCCGCCGACCTCCCGGCCGCCCGGGAGAGAAGCCGCCGAACACGCCGAGCTCGACCGAAATAGGGAAGCGCTGGTCATCGACTTTCTCCGCGCGGAACGCCAAAGACGCTTAGTGGAGTCCCCGACATGCCAGCATACCAGGGATGTCGCCGAGCACTCCCTAGATATCCGCCGCCTAAGCCCGCGGATGCAAATAATGACGCTTCGATGATGCCAAACGAAAGATCATCGGGAAGAGATCCACAAGCCGTTGGCGGCCGTTCATCAAGGAAGTGTTCCACCCAAATGGTGGCTAGCAAATCCCTACTAGTAGAGAAAAGAATGGGAAATAGAGGGATGTGCGAGACTTACACACTAGTCTCAATAAAGCATGCCCAAAAGTTCCTTTTCCTTACCACGAATCGATCAAATTGTTGATTCCATCGCAGTTGCGAAACCTTGTCGCTTTTGATGCGCATCGGCTACCATCAAATAAAAATGAAAGAGTCCGGACCACTCGCGACCTCTTCATCATCACACCATTCGATGTACTATCTTCACTATGCCTTTCGGGCCGAAAACATGGGCCACATATCAACGTTGCATGCAAAGACGCCTTTGGCAAACTATTGAAAAATAGTCGGCTTACGCGTTGATGACATAGTGGTTAAATCCCAAAGGGTCTCGACCTCGTGAGGTGATTTGACAGTACCTTCGAAGTGCCTAAAACAAAAAGGAGTTGAAGCCCAACCCCGGTAGTGCGCTTTTTGGGTTCCCCGAGGATGCTTTCTGATTCATTGTCTCCCCAAATGAGGCATCGGCCAATCCTCAACTAAGGTGTCGCCATCACCAAGATGGAGCCGACAACAACCTTAAGGGGGTCCAAAGATCATGGGGTGCCCGGCGCCACTTTAGCTTCGCCTTCATCTCTCGACTCGAGAAAAGGATTACCCTTGTATCGACTTTGAAAAATCCTAACGATTCGTTCGACCCCAGGTCGAAGAGGCCCCTGAAACTTGAAAAGACTCCTCACACGCATCTCGGCCAGATAGGTCCCACCAAATCCTCGGGAGCCTCTCGCCGTTTATACGCCGCCGCAAAATCCACCAAGTGGTCGCGGCGCATAGTAGTCGGAACGCCGAGAGGAGGGGCACACGTAACTCCCCCAGACGGTCTACTTCATCAAGAAGGTCCCCAACCGGTGACTAAAACCGTACCATCAGATGCAAAACTCGCTGTACGCCAGTGGTGCTAGCTCGGCAAAAGTTACACATTACCTCGCCCATCCGATTACGTGGTCATCATTCCCCGGGAGATTATTCAAAACCGGGAGGCAATGTGAAGAGTGGCCAAATGGGCGTGGAGCTATGAGCGAAACCATAACCTACGCCCACGCAAGGCCATCAAGTCTCAAGTCCTGCCGACTTTGGCCGCCGAAAGTGGGATCGACACCCAACTCCTCGACGCCTATCCAGCCGAATACCGGACGATGTACTTTGGATGGGTCGCTAATGAAGACGAGAGCAAAGCGCCGCCTACTTTTCATTTCACCCCTGAGTCCATATGCGCTTATGCTATCGGCCGCATTTCCCACCGAACAACGGGCGCGAATACGGCACTCGTCAACGCCTCCTGACGCCGTCGACCCGATACGCCCCCGCTGGAAACGAGAGGCGACTCAATAACCGTCATCGACTCAAGTCATGAAGGCTTCAACCCGCCATGACCCCAAAATGGAAGCTTATTGCCAAGAAGCACGGAAACTAGAAGACAAGTTCCATGGTTTGGGAACGTGCACCCCGAGAAGACACAATGAAGCAAAATAATGAACTCGAAAGATTGCTTCTACAAGAGCCGGGTGCCACCCGGACGCCCCACCCGAGACCTCTACGAACCCTAAGGGAAATATATGGTAACGCCCCTCTGGGCTAGAACGCCAAGCCCTCGTGCTCATCGCAACCCGAGGCCATTGGCGCGTCGGTCGATGCAGCATCAAGATTGAGAGTTCCATTGCTTGATTATCCGGTCCGGGGGGAGCGCCCGAGGATAAAACCGAGGCACGCCGGATAAGACGACAAGACCTTCACGCTTATAGGTGACAACAAGGAGCTATATAAGAGCGGAGCCTCAAGAGTCTACAAATGATGCATCCCCACGCCAAAGAAGGCCGTGAACTTCTAGCGTATACTCACTCTAAGAGAATGTGGCCACCATGCCGCCCCCCAATACCCGGCAAAGTCTTCGTGCAAGGCTTCATCGCCCGGCGTCCGATGCCAACCATATCGCTCGCTTCCTACAAAGGATGCCAATATTACTGCGGTGCGTAACGCACCCCTACGCGCAGTAGCACCGCAAAACCATCCCCATAACATGGCCATTTGCGCTTTGGGGCTCGACATGATAGGTCCCCAAAAAGCACCGGGGGCTTTACACACGCATCGGTTGCCATCGACAAATTCTCCAAGTGGATAGAAGCTGGCCTGTCACGACTCCCTCAAACGTAGAAACAATGAAGTTCTTCTCACCAACATCATAACAAGATTCTCGGCGCTCCTAACTCCATCATCACCGCACAACGAACCAATTTTGCTGGAAAGAAGTTCTTGGACTTCGTGATGACTATGGCATCCGGTGGACACCGCGGGCAAAGGGCTCATCCAAAGACGAATCCGCCAAGTGAGCGTGACAAATCCGGTGATGATTCTACAAGGCCTAAAGCCAAGAATCTTCAACAAGTTGAACCAATATGGCAGAGGTGGTACTCCAAGAACTACCTCTAAGCCGTGGAGCCCGCGACAAGGACAACCAAGTCCAGCCGCAGGATTCACCCCTTCTTCCTCGTCTACTTTGTTTGAGGCTGTCCTACCAATAGATATAGAGTATGGTCCCCAAGGCTTCAGCTTACACCGAGCAAAGCAACCACTTTATGCCAAAGTGTGATTCCATCAATCGTGGATGAAGCCCGAGACATAGTGACATTCACTCAAAGACGTACCAACAATCCTCCGACGGTACCATGCCAAGAAGATGAAGCCATGGGATTTCCAAGTCAATGACCCGCAAGCTAAAGCTCAAACGAGATAGCCAAGGGCGCCATAAACCAACCCCTCCGTGGGAAGGACCTTATTTCATCGCTAAGATATTAAGGCCTCCGCACTTACAAGCCGCAAGAACGAAAAGAGGCGAAGTTTACCCAACGCAGTGGAACATAGAACAAACGCCGCCGCTATCCTTAGAACTCCTAGCGCTCGACTTTGTACACACATCAACTTTGTACAAATTAATAAAAAGCATGTCTTTTTTCTCGACTAAAGAGCTGTAAGATCTTAAGGTAGGTTTGGTCTTAAACCCATAAGACCTAACCTCCCTTGGGCTACCAGAGGGGGAACCCCTCCCCCAAAGGTTTCTCTAAAATTTTCAAAAATCCAAACACCTCAAAAATTTGCTCAAGTCGCAGAGTTCCACATACTATTCAAACGAAATAACCCAGCTCCTTGATCGCCTTTAGTGGTACCTATGCTCATTATTC
>JADLZK010004003.1:0-67048 GCA_015847255.1 Hyparrhenia diplandra | reverse complement strand
GCTGTTTGAGTCCCATCCTCTCCATTCGATTTCAGCATCAAAAGCCATGTCTTTTTAAAAAAAGAAACAAGAGCTTACATATTACATCAATAATTCAGTAGTAGGAATTTGGATGGATTAGGAGAATACATTCTAGACTTTCATACATCCATTTTTATTTTATGTTTATAAGAAAAATCATAAATTTGATCGAAAAAACCATTTTTACACTGCAAAATAAATCGAAAGGATGTGCATCTCCACTAAACTCTTGTATTTCAAGAAGAAAAAGGAGCAAGATAGAAGAAAAATTCACGGTTTTACTTCTCCCGGAGGCTAAAAGCTCCAAATGATCAGTTTCCACAATTACTTTTGGACAATTTCTCAAATTCATCAAAAATAGCTCCATCAGTGTTGCATAGAACTTGTGATCGGAAACATTTGGAAAAAAATCATACCATTTACATTTAGCGGTATAACATTACCTTGTTCATATAAACTATTACCCCCAAAGTATGCACCTTGTTGATTTTCCTCTTTGACAGCAAAATGCGTTTACATTAGACTCTTTATAAATCACGAGGAGGAGGATTCTAATTCATATGAGCATAGGTTATTAACATTTGTCCATGCCAAACTTTTATCCGCACCAATTAGATCGAGGAAGATAGTTTCCGCTACCATCTAATGGATGGATGATTCATATTTGTCTCTCCATGGCCTTTTTATTTTGTACTATCCAAATTGTCCACATATCCACATAAAAATAGGCCCACAATTTACACTACATATAGAAAGATTTATCTAATAAATAAGGCCCAAGTTGTTAGATGCATTTTTTGGCATGACTTAATATTAAAAAGTTCATGGAAAGAATGCCAACATGTTTGCAAAAGGTGCACTCAACTAAAGCATGATAAATGGTTTCATTTTGAGCATCACGGGTCACATGTACCTTGCTTTTCTAAATGCCTTTGCATCAAATTTGCTTTTAACGGGCATAAAATTATGCATCACCCGCCACCAAAACGCTTTCACTTTTTAGGAGGAATTTTTAGCTTCCAAAGTCTTTTCCAATATTGGTTATCCTCCCTTACTTGCGGATGAACTTGCATAGCTTGTTTTGTTTTTGGCACAATATTCGATTTGAGAAAATGAAATTAATGCAAATTCCTTGACTTTTGGATTTGGAGATTATATAAACCACTTTTTCTCTCCACTCCATGCCCACATATCCTCCTTTAATTTTCATTTTTGTACTAAATCTTTAGGATTTCCACGGCATCGGCTTCTAAAAATTTTCTTTCAAAATTTCTTCATTCCGGGAAGATCCATCGAGGTGATTAATTCATTGACCCTCTCAACTGTAGTATCGAGGCTTAAATACTGGTTTAAAACACGGAATACCTGGATCCATTGGTCAGCCATACACATGTAGAAGTACCATCACCAATCAATCTCAGAAAACAAACATTATAATTACTCTAAACCTTTCAAAATAGCTCGCCATGTATGAGAACTATTACTCTTCCTTTTGACAGACAAAAAAGATGAATTGTGATAATATTTTCCTTTTCGGCATGCGAGCACAAAGAGAATCGGTCTTGTTAACAATCTCAAGCTTGTTTTCCTAACAATGCCAAAGTTAAAAATTGCGAGATCTCTCAAGCCCATACCTCCTCCTTTTTTTCATGTTAGCTATTTTACACCACTTTCTCCAAAGCATCTTCCTTTTATCACCATCCCTCCCCACAATACCTTGCCAGTCAAGTTGATGTAATTTTCCATATAGCGTAGTCTTAGTCTGGCAGGCACAAAATCCTACTCCTTGCGCCGCCACTGACAATAAAAGGAATAGCTGGCTTTACTTTCTTTTGCCTGAAAGCGTCTTAAAGCGTGCCAATCAATTTGACACATTAATTGACAAGGAAGTAAGCGTGAGATCGGAACATGCACGGTGAGACCAAGACAGTTCGCATGTATGGCTCTAAGGCGGATGTAAAGACATATAGCTATGAGAGCTATCTGTTTGCAGATAATGAATGCATTCGGTAAGCATGTAAAAGATGTAACATAACAACGATTTGTAGAATGATCATAGAAGACATGTTTGAACAAGTAAAGTCGATCATCATGATATGACATCATAAAAGCTCTATTGCATGGATCGAATTAATTGACAACATGGAATAAAAAAAGCGGTAACTCATAAATATAAACCTAATCTAAATGACACATGCATAGGTTTCATCCAACTAGTCTGCCGCAGACGTCTAGCCTTCCCAAACCCGTCAAGCTTAAACCCTTGCAAGCTAATCCACCGCATGATACCACTTGCTACGATATAAACCACTTACCACAACTAGATCAATCCACCGATGATACAATCTAACCATGATAAGCTAAAAGCACGCATACATCTAAATAGATCTATAGATACTCATTACTCGTTGAAGCGTATGCATAGACCAAGAAAAGTACACATGCAAACCTAATCTAAAGCAAAAGCCAGAGATTCGTCCCCGATCGGTCCTAACGACAATCCACCGCATGATACACTGCAACAAGCTAATCCACCGCATGATACGGCTTGCCGAACTTAACCGTTCTAAACCCTCTTCATCCTAACAGCAATCCACCGCATGATACCTTTGCAACAAGCTAATCCATCGCGCATGATACGACTTGCCGAGACTAGACTCTAGCGATAGGTAAATTTACACATGCAAGATACAAGTAAACACATAAGCGTGTTCGGCAAACTTGCCGAATCCGTGGTCCATGAAGAAGAAACTTACACGTAAAACCTTAGCCGCGCCGCGACTCATGACTAAACGCGTAAGAACACGCAGCACGTGACAACCTAGATTGATCTAGGCTCGGCTATGAAAGAACGAGATAGATCTAATGACAAGCTAATGATAAACATTGAAAGAATTGATGACATATAGATCTAACAAAAGATAAAGCCGAGCCACATCAATCTAAGTTGGGCGAAAGTGTGTTGCAATTATAATTAAATGAATAAATAAATAAGAAACATGCACCACTTGGTAACTTAATGAATTCAATAGGGTGCCAAGCCTAATGAAACCGATAACTAGCTCTTAGCGGATCTTACCCCACCGGATGGCTCATGATCGACAAAAGAACCCTCTTGCCCCTCGATAGCTTAAATCCGCTGGACGATACTAGCGTGAACAAGACTTCTTGCAATAATCTAAATCCGCGCGATACTAGACATGGTGCGAGGTTGCCGGTACTTACGGAGGTCGGCGGGTCGATGGATCCTCTCGCATGATGAATCGGCGACAATGATGGACTCGAATGGTGGCGGGCCAAGGCACGGGCCGGGTTGGTTTGTATTTGATTTGGTAGATCTTTTACGATTCTTAGGGGTCTTATATTTTATACCACGGGCTTGACGAGTCCTAACTAATTACGAATAATAATAACGAAAATATCTAGCTAAGATACATTGTCCTCCAAGTCTTCTCGGAGTCGTAGGAATTGCACGTGATGTGGGCCCTCGTCCTCGGATATTCCTCTTGGCGCTCCACGCTTGCGAACCATCTCTTGCTCGGCTCCTTCTCGGACTCGGGCTCCTTAGGTGAATGACGGGCGGCTTTCGAATGCTATAGTACCACCGGCACCATCTTGCTAGCCAAATGACTCCTTACCGAACCATCGTGTGTTGCCCACTAGTCATCGAGGCTCTACCAAATTTTGGTGTTAACATATGCCCCTCAATTTTAGAGTAAAAGAGGCTCTTTTTCTTTGTAAAATTGACCAATCTACAAAACTTCGGGCCAAACCCTTTAAGCGGGCTAAAATTACCAAGGCCCATTTTAAGGCTTCACGCAACGTTTTCAACCCCTCAACTTCTTCTTGGGACTCGTGCCACGAAACTCCACCAATGTGAATCGGCAAGCGGTCGCTTCCAAGCTTCTCAAGATAAGTACGAATAGATCTTTTTGTTTCTTAAGCGGCTATTCCGAATCCACCTCTTGGCCTTTCTTCTGTATATAAACACGGGTAAACCCCTTCAGTAGAAACGCTATCCGATTTCCTTCCTATCCTTCAACTTTTCCTCTTTCTCTTCCAAGATCTAGAGCACCGGATAGCGGGGCTCAAGTAACAAAGCGCTGGGCGATTCGGCGAATCACGCCCTCCGAAGGGCTGCAACAAGGTAAGTACGTTTCCGTATATCTCAATCCAACCTCATTCTATGCTTACTAATCTTGATTTCTCCGCTGAAATCTTCAGACGGCGAGGAAAATGCCCAACCGTCGTCGGTGGCGGTAACCTGAGACCCTTTCAAAGGAGGAGAGAGAGAATCACCGGGTGACAATCAAGATTTTGGAGGATGCGGAGGAGGCCATGGCTCGCTGGACGGAGAGAATGAAGCCCAAATGCGCCATAGCAATGGTGAAGTTTTCACCATCATGCCACTCTATTCCTTTCTTACATTCGAGCACAATTCTCATTCAAAAAACCTTTTTTTATGTTTCGGGCACGGCAGCGAAACTCCACCGCTGAAAGGTTGCTCTTGGCGGTGATTGGGGAGCTCGAAAGGGATGATCCTCCAGGCCCTGATCGTATCCAGAGGCTCCAGCAAGCTTATGGGCTTCTGAAGACCATCTACAACATGGTTGTAGATTAGGGAAAAAACTAGTCATTATGTAACGAACTTGTATTCCCTGCCTCTACTAATAAAGAATTAATTCCTTAAATTTTATCTCCTTATGATCTCGTGCTCTCAATTTGTCTTTATGAATCTGGATTTGATCATCTTGGTGCCGAATAAAAAACGATGCCGATCAAGCCTTTGCGGGGGTGTTACGAATAGAACTTAGCCGAACGAAAAATGCCTCTCATGGTCATCCAGCTTATCTGCCGATTAAGTCAGGAATAATAGTTTTTACAGCTGCCCCATAGAAATAAATTTCTCCACATTTGATTCCGAAATAAGGCGTCATCCACCGACAGATTTTCTCATCTCTTCTTATTCTCATAGATGAAATATGAACAAATAATCAAACCATGTTTGATGTTATCACTAACCGAATTCTCAAATAATATGTATTTAAGAAATCCGGTTTCGAGAAAAACTTCGCGGACACCGATTCAACTTTGCACCATTAAATGTGACTGGCTTTCTCTTCTCCCAATAAACCAATCGGGGGTAAAAATGTCGGTCCGAGAGGAGGTGAAACGAAAAGAGCTGGCTTCCTCTGAAATATTTTAATATATCTTGGCCAATCAATCTCCTTTCAATTAAATGCACGGTTTTATATGTCCAAACACAATTGAGATTTTCATTGCAAATTTGTCCATCACTCCCTCTCCTTTTCCATTTGAGCACCTTCCATCGGCGCCCGACAATCTCTAATGGAGGGAAAAGGAAAAGAGATCGTTGAGGAATCAACGATTCGGGGCCCTCCACCACCTTTCACACTCGCTCGGGTAAGATTGGACCCTTTGCGAGATCTAGTCATCTCTTATCTTGATGCATTCTAATCCTTCTACTTCTAGATCACCAATGCACCCAGTTTCTTGTTTGGCACTTTCGGCGCATTCAATCCCCATCTCGTCGGACTCTTAGATGATGATTCACTCGGCGGATGCGAAAACTCTTCGCAAGCAACTTAGTGAAGAGAGACGCCGCCGTAGGGAGCTTCGGCGGATCTAGATGTGACAAAGACTCCTTATCTTTAGCTGCGGGCGTGAACGCCGTATGGCTTTGGAGGTCCATATTGGTGGTACGTTAAAGCTCAACCTATTTGTGTGTTGCTGTCATGGTGATCTGATTGTTCCTCATTTCATTCATCATCGAGCTGTCCGGCGCCACCAGTGCCTCCGTGAAGCAGTGTCGAGTTTGGTGCGAGCGCTTGATATGCCGGTGAACCCTCCGGCGCCACGCATCGGAGATCGTTGACAAGATCAAGGATGGCATGAAGAAGAAGTGAAGAGCTGTGGCTGGGATGGTGCCGAATAGTATCTAGGATTAGGACCAAGTAGAAATCTCTGTGATTATATATTCCAAGTAGAAATCCTTTGTAATATATTCGGCAACACTTTGTGACGGACTTACGGAGTTCTTGAATAAAGACTCCCTTTGTCTTTTATATCGATATTGTTATTTTTATATTTTTTTTTTGCACTAAAGGCGACATAACAATTTTATGGAGTATTTTTTCTCAATTTTATGGAGTATTTTTTTTTTTACGCTAAAGGCGATTTTATACATCGGCTATCTCTTATGAACGAAAACAATCTTTTTTTGTTCAAAACTATTAAACTTATACGTGTCGGCCAATCTCATTTGGCAATGGTGATTCTTTACTAGCCGAAACCACGAAAACTTTCCTTAGAAGTTACTATGAGAGCCGACTATCTCGATCGGGTTGCTTTGGTCTTTATAGCGAATCTTGGCGGGACCTTCTTCCCATTCTCTTCACGAGAAGCACTCCGCGCCTTCATATTCCCCAAAGCGATGGCTCGATTCTTTGCATGCTTACGAATCATCGGCTTGCACTATCTCGGCGTCGTCACCGTTCCATTGGATGAGGACTTGATGCATGGTGGATGGAATAGCAACAGTTAGCATGGATCAATCTCTTCCAAGCAATAAATTGTAGGACCCCTTGCTATCGACCACGAAGAAAGTAGTGATCAAAGTCTTTGAGCCGATCATCAACTCAACGTGAATGGCTCCATGGGTATCGAAGGATTTCCGGCAAAGTCCTTGAGCACAATGTCTATCTTGAGTAAATCCTCCTTAGTCATCCCCAGCTTCCTGAAAGTTGTATATGGCATAATGTTGATTGCAGCTCCTCCATCAACGAACATATGAGTCAGAGGTTTTCCATTAACATATCCCTTCAAGTAAAGAGGCTTTAAGTGATTGTGCTTCCTAGGCCTGTCGAATACAGCCTGCCTTGATAAAGCCAATTGCCCTAAGAGATCAATCATCTCTTTGTTGTCAAAATTAGAATAGGCCTCTTCATCTGAATAGGCATCTTGTTCCTCCGGATCCTCAGTAACTTGTTCTGTAGGTGCTGCAAATTCTATTGGGATGTAGAACACCATGCTAACATCTGCGAGCCCCCACTTGCGAATATTCTTCTACCGAATGGCGGCTTCACGAGTTTTCTTCTTTGGGCGCCACACACAATGCGTTCGAAATTTTTTGCTTCCTTGAGCTCTTTGTTCCTAAGACGTTGGACTCTTCTCTTCTGGCTCTTCCTCAGACCAGGAGGGCACCACTGTCCCGTTTGCCACACATACTCTTGAGGAGAGTCCATGTCACCATCAGAATCCTCCACATCAGCCCAAGCTTGATCTGCAATCCTTTTACTGATGTGAGGTGTACTGTCTTTATTTTTTAAGCGTCGATCATCCTCTGGGAAGCGTGCCCCTAGTCTTTCTTGGATGGGACGGCGGTTGACTCGTGCCTGTCGGTACCCGTGGTGTTGCTCACTGCATTCAGGGCAATTGTTCCTAGCAGGCAACTTCAAGCCTTCATTCCAGCAATGCCTAAAGAAAGGACAGCCCCAATGAGACTCCTCTCGTTCCTTCATATACTCCTCCTGTTCTCGGTGATACATCTCTTCTTCATATCTCTGCTGTTCCCTGGCAAGCTGCTGATCTCTACGATATTGCTTCTCTTGCTGTCTCTGCCATTTGTTCAACAGTATACGAGATGTCACCCTTGGTTTGGAGGTTTCTCCTTTTTCTGTTCGGCTATTTGGGAACCGAACACGATGCTTTCGTTGGAGCTCAACACTAGACACTGCCGACTAGGGTCAACTGAACCGCTTTGTTTTGCCTTTTTAGAAGTCAGCACTTTTATTGGGCCTTTGCCCCTAGGATCACTGGCAGAAACCATGCACAAATCGAAAGCAACCATATTTGCAGGGAAAGGCTCTTTATCTACTTTCATATTGTTGTTGAACTTGAGGAGACCCTGCTGTATAGCCCTCTGAATCTGCTGCTTGAAGATTCGGTCGATCGATAATGTGAGTGATCATATCATGGAAGCCACAATATTTGCTAGTCTTGACCCAATCCGGACGCTTCATAGAATGATTCTCTGGCGAGCTTGATCGTCCTTCCTTGACCAAGAACTCAAAGAACTTCTCCGACTTGGAGACGTCGAAGTCATATGCCCCCTTGAGTGTCTTCATCGAGCGGTTGACTTGGATAGGCTCCTTGCCCTAAGTGAATTCGGCGGCCGCTATATCCTCCGGCCATCATCTTCATCTTCTCCCTCTTCCGGGAAGTGGTGGTATGCCCGATAAGACCACGTTGCCCCCTTTACGAAAAATGGGTGTCCTTCTTGATGCTCTGGAACTGAGTAGCCATGAGTGACAAACGTCTCGAGAGTTGTCCAAGGTCATCAAACTCCATGCCAGCTAGCTTTTCCCCGATGGTGGATGCATACCCCGAATGGCAGCGGTTAGGCAATTGATGGTCTGGCAAGTTCAAGGAGTAGCGGGGAATTCTTTGTCTCCACGAACCTACGCAAGAACTCTTGTGGTGTTTCATTATACTTCTGTGTCAACCCCATCAAGTCGACGAGCTCTTTTTTCATTGGAACCCACATTTGAGAAGTATGAATGGAATTTGTCTTCGGCTCGGACCATGTTCCAATAGAATTGGCCAAGAACGTGGCAAACCATGTGAAAGCCGCCCCCGTAAGGGATGATGGGAAGAAGCGAATGTTCCATGCTTCATCATTGGCAAGCTCTCCCAATGAATCGGAATCTGCGGCTAGTGTGTTCGGTAGTAAAGTGTCATCTTGCCCGCAGAACTTGGTCAAGTCGGTTGGAGGCTTCAATGTTGAAGGAAGCGCCACTCTGTTGTACCAATCGGGATAGGGTGGTGATACACATAGGGCCGATTCTTGGGCTTAATCCCAAATTGGTGTTGCATCATATCGGCCATCCTTGCTAGGAGTATATCCATATTTGAGTTATGTGGTCCATGAGATTGTCCCCGACCGGTCCGGTGGCCTATACCGAGGGATTTGGCATAGCATGAATTGTGGAGTAGTCAGCGAATTACAGTACCCGGGGCCAAAGGGATTTCTCTGTAACCCAATCGCCATTGGAGCTATTGAGTATGTGTTGTATCTTTGGAGGATTCCCAGGTGTACCGAGCGCCACTTCTCCATGTGTCTTGGCTCCGGATCCCTCTCGTTTTTTTACGGTGTCTTGTTCTCTCTTCAGTTCTTGATTTGTAGCTCCTTTCGTTGGTGGTGGCTTAGGCGTATGTATGTATCTTGGCCCCGAAAGCTCACCAAGCCGAGCCTCAAAGTGTTGATCAAACTTCGGGTCCAAAGCTAGCCTTCATGATGTCGCGAAAAGTGTTGAAGAATCTTTGTGTTGTGATTAGTCATTGCACTCCCAACGGCGGTGCGACAATTTCCTCCATCCGACGGATTTCTTGGGGACTTGGTTCCTCATCTTCCTTTCACGCCCCCTCTTCTTCGCCGAAAACTTCTTGAGCATATCCTTTATCACCGGGCATCAATATCTTTGGAAGATCCGTCTTACGGATGATTGTACCGCTCTTGTTCTTGGAGAAGCATGACATGCACTTTTTGCGAGAAGGCTGCGCACATATCTCTCCTTTGTGGCCTCCGTGTCGGTGGAAGGTCATCCATCACGAGCTGAATGACATTGCTCTTGTCGACGTTGTCGGGCATCGTGTTTTGATCTTGGCGTGTCCCACCGGCGTGCCAAAAAGTGTGTAGGCACAAAAATCCTACTCCTTGCGCCACGCACAGCGACAAGCCGGAATAGGCGGCTTTTACTCGGCCGCCCGGCGTCTTGAGGCGTGCCGATCAATTTGGCTTTGTTAATTGACATGGAAGTAAACGTGAGATCTGGAACATGCCTGGTGAGACCAAAACAGTTCGCATGTATGGCTCTAAGGCGGATGTAAAGACATATAGCTATGAGAGCTATCTGTCAGCAGATAATAAATGCATTCGGTAAGCATGTAAAGATGTAACATAACAACGATTGCCAAATGATCATAGAAGACATGTTTGAACCAAGTAAAAGTCGATCATCATGATATGATATCATAAAGCTCTATTGCATGGATCGAATTAATTGACAACATGGAATAAAAAAGCGTGTAACTCATAAATATAAACCTAATCTAAATGACACATACATAGGTTTCATCCAACTAGTCTGCGCACGCCTAGCCTTCCTAAACCCGTCAAGCTTAAACCCTTGCAAGCTAATCCACCGCATGATACCACTTGCTACGGATATAAACCACTTACCACAACTAGATCAATCCACCGCATGATACAATCTAACCATGATAAGCTAAAAGCACGCATACATCTAAATAGATCTATAGATACTCATTACTCGTTGAAGCGCGTATGCATAGACCAAGAAAGTACACATGCAAACCTAATCTAAAGCAAAGCCGGAGATTCGTCCCGATCGATCCCTAACGAGAATCCACCGCATGATACAATCGCAACAAGCTAATCCACCGCATGATACGGCTTGCTAGACTTAACCGTTCTAAACCCTCTTCATCCTAACAAACTATCCACCGCATGATACATTTGCAACAAGCTAATCCATCGCATGATACGGCTTGCCGACTAGACTCTAACGATAGGTAAATTTACATATGCAAGATACAAGTAAACACATAATCTGTGTTCGGCAAGCTTGCCGAATCCGGGGTCCATGAAGAAGAAACTTACACGTAAAACCTTAGCCGCCGCATCGACTCATGACTAAACGCCGAAGAACCCACAACACGCGACAACCTAGATTGATCTAGGCTCGGCTATGAAAAAACGATAGATCTAATGACAAGCTAATGATAAACATTGAAAGAATTGATGACATATAGATCTAACAAAAGATAAAGCCGAGCCACATCAATCTAAGTTGAAAATTAAAGTGTGTGCAATTATAATTAAATGAATAAATAAATAAGAAACATGCACCACTTGGTAACTTAATGAATTCAATAGGGTGCCAAGCCTAATGAAGCCGATAACTAGCTCTTAGCGGATCTTAGCCCACCGGATGGCTCATGATCGACAAAAGAACCCTCTTGCCCTGATAGCTTAAATCCGCCGACGATACTAAGCGTGAACAAGACTTCTTGCAATAATCTAAATCCGCTGGCGATACTAGACATGGTGCGAGGTTGCTTGGTACTTTACGGAGGTCGACGGGTCGATGAATCCTCTCGCAGATAGATCGACGACACGACCGGACTCGAAGGGTGGCTCTGCGGAGCCAAGGCACGGAGCCGGGTTGGTTGTATTTGATTTGGTAGATCTTTTACGATTCTTCGGGGTCTTATATTTATACCAGGGCTTGACGAGTCCTAACTAATTAGGAATAATAATAACGAAAATATCTAGCTAAGATACATTGTCCTCCAAGTCTTCTGAGTCGTAAGAATTGCACGTGATGTGGGCCCTCGTCCTCGGATATTCCTCTTGACGCTCCACGCTTGCCAACCATCTCTTGCTCGGCTCCTTCTCGGACTCGGGCTCCTTAGCCGAATGACGGCGGCTTTCGAATGCTATAGTACCACTTTGCACCATACTTTGCTAGCCAAATGACTCCTTACCGTAACCATGCGTCGCGCCGGCCCACTAGTCATCCGGGCTCTACCAAATTTTGGTGTTAACACTTAGACAATTCAAAACAGCTCATAGAATATGTGGGGGATTGATTGTGCCACGTTTCTTTGATTAGAACTTCTCTTCGGTAGAACTTAAATTCCTCTCACTCCAACCATTTACTAATTTATAAATGCTTGTAGGGAGTTTCTCAAAAGCCTCAATTGTGGAACGCGTCCTTACATTTGCTGGGAAGGCCCAAATATTTTTCCTCAAGTGTTTCTCTTTGAATATTTAAAACTTGTATGACTTCCCTTTTAGTTTCATCCGAACAATTCTTACTGAAAAATATTGCAGAATGTTATTCCCCTGTTGTAGGCTTGAAGAATGTTATTCAATCTCTCGCACCCCTATTTGAAGCCCGAGTGAATATAATACAATCATCTCAAAAAAAGGAGGTGTGAGAGCCAAGGCGTATGTATACCAACCCTTATGCCTCTCGATAAATATTGGGGTCCCAAAATCTTAATAAACATGATAAACCCTCTCGCACATATGAGAAAAAAAGATAGGGAGATATAGGATCTCCTTGTCGATACCTCTAGATGGTGTGAAGAATTGAGATAGTTGACCATTTACTCTGACCAGAAACTTATCAAGCTTTCAACACATTTCATAATAATTGAGACCCAAGAGTCTCAAAAAACCCAATTTCATCATAATGCTTCTTAGATATTCCCATTCCACTCTGTCATAGGCCTTTATCCCTGTCTAGCTTTATTACACATAGACCTTTCTTACCTTTCTTCCTCTTCAAATAATGAATACATTCATAGGCCATCAAGACATTATCGGTAATCAATCTTCTAGGAACAAAAGCACTTTGTTCTTCGATATGATATCATTCAAAATCTCTCTCAACCTATTCACTAGAGCTTTTGAACATATTTTATAAAGGACATTGCATAGCGAGATAGGTCTAAACTATGATAGGTCTTGAGGTCGCTTAACTTTTGGAATTAACACCAAGATTGTTTTATTTACCTCTCGATGGAAGATCACCTCCTCCCAAAAAATTTAGAACTGCTTTTGGGAAATGTCATTCTTCAATAGGGTCCAATGCTTTTGATAGAATCCTGCAGAAAGCCATCAGTCCTGGAGCTTTATTTGGCTTCATCATGAATAATGCCTTTTCTACCTCATCTGCAGTAAAAGGTCTACAGAGTCTCTGATTCATATCATCTGTCACTTTTCGAGGTACAAATTGGACCACTTCATTTGGGTCTAAAAATTCCCGTGCGTGCGAAAAACAACCTAATATAATACTTAGTAGCCGATTTTTGAGGTCCTTTTTGCTGATTGCAGATTGTTCCATCCTCTTTTCTTAAGAAGACAATTTTATTTTGTCTAGCCCGATCCCGACATCTCGCATGAAAAAAGGACGTATTCCTATCCCCTTCTAATAACCATTGTACCCGAGATCTTTGTCTAAACATTATCTCCTCTCGGGCCAATAATTCGAGATCTTATTTAGAAGAGTTTTTCTTCATTTGTTATCCCTCCACGCCATGATTTGTTCTTAACCTCTTCAAGTTCCTTCCTTAATTTGTTAAGATTCCCTTGACCAGATCCAAAAACATTATAGCTCCAATTCAGAAAGACCTTTGCATATTTAAAAGACAGGACCTTACACCTTCTAAATTTTTTTGTACTACAACTCCAACTACTATTAACTAAATCATCATAAGAATTATCTACGGTCCACATATTTTCATATCTAAAAATATGAGATTTTCCTCTCTGAGAAGTTTTTGCTTGACGTACAATGTCAATCAACAAAGCACAATGATCAGATTCAAATGTCTAAATATGAGTTACCTCTGTGTAGGGGAATTTGTCCAAAAATTTTTCATTTGCCAAACCCCTATCTAGTCTGACTTTAACGCTTCGTTTCACCTTTTTTTGTCTTTGTCCTATGTATATGGTAAGCCATTAAAGCCCAAATCAAATAATCCGCAGATAGTTAACAACCTCCACGAAACCCATCATTCTCCATTCCTCACGTTCTCTTGCACCAAAATGTTCCTCCTCTGTTAGGACCTCATTAAAATAACCCGCACATAACCAAGGGAGGGTACTAGTGCAACCGAAAATCTTAGCAAAAACCATGACTCTTCCCTCCTGTTCTGTTTGGTGACCATAAAATCTAGTAAATCTCCATTCTTGCATTCCAAAGGTCCTCATTGCTTATGCAAATATCTATATGAGAAGGGTTTAAAGAATTACGCTTTATTATTGTACCCTTCCTCCACATCAATACTAGACCTCCACTTAAACCATCAGAACTCACACCAATGGCATTTTCAAAGCCCAACCTGAACCTCAAATTCTCAGACTTTTGTGCATCCACTTTTGTTTCTGAAAGAAATATTACCTCCGGGCGATGTTGCTCCACTAGCAAACGTAGCTCGTGAACTGTCGCAGGCTGGCCACAGCCTCGACAATTCAAACAAAGAATCTTCATTGACTTGCTATTTGAATCCCATGAGAAATCACTTTCCTTCTGCTCCAAAATCCGGCAAGAAACTGCAGCCAAGGGCAGGCAGATCCGCTAAAGGATCCCCTTAATCACCCCCGAGCTAATTCGTTTCTTACCACAAATTGGAAGCAGCAAAAAAACAGTGACCGACAAATTGGCAAAGGTGAGGTATCGCGGGCAAAGCGGATCAACGGCAGTCTGACCGTGGCAAGGCGGGCGAGCAAAGCGGTATGACGGGGCGGTAGCGGGCGAAACTGGAACAGAGCACAAGTGAGGCGAGAAGAGCGTCGACGGTGGAAGCACAGTAGCACAAGGTGGGCGAGCAGTAAATCGGAATGCGTAGCAGACAGACGTAGGACGACGAGCAACAGGCAGATAGTATGTGGTGTAAGGCGACTTGACTGGCGGAGTGGGAGACGAACAACCAGCAGTGATCAGATGGTGAACGGCATGCAGGCACAAGGATTAGGAACAGAGCAAAACGGCTACCCAGGCGAGGACGAGCGGGTAGGCAGAGGGCGGATGGATATGGCGTCCCCGACGAGTGTGTGTGATGAAAGGATGCTGTGCTGGGAGAAAAGCAACGGAAGTGAGCACGCATACTAGCAGGCACGTAACGCGAAGCTGTTTGGGCGGGCGTATTCGCAGCCTCCTTCCCCAAAGGTGCAAAGACAAATGTGTAGGACTAGAAAAAAAATGAACTTTGACCAAGCTAGATCTCAGCCAAGGATAGGAGACCGGCTGAGAAAGTAGGATGGATCGATAGATCAAGGGAAACTCAATCGATTGTAAAAAAGAAGGAATGGAATAGATGCAGATTTGAGAGGATTAGATGGGAAGGAAGGATAAGGTAGCTACTGTACATACGTGCACTCAGGCACTCAGAGCCGGCATCTGCCCATCCTCCTTGTTCCGCTGAATTTGGATGACTGCTCACCAAAAGCCATGTCGCCTCGATAAGCCTCGGGCTGGCCATATTTGGCGAGCGGCATGTGCACCATTCGATTCTTGTGCGACCCTCCTCTTCCGCTTCGCTCCCCAAGCCCGAAGGCTATGAGCTGGCGGTGGCGGCACTCCCGGCTCCCCTTGCTCGGCACCTCCTCTTGCTCTTTCTCGAATTTCCCTTGGCGTTGGCCGCTGCGGAATCGCCGCGCCGCCGCCCTCTCTTCTGGCGGGGAGCTTCGTCGCGGGACAAGCCTACGTGGAGCGAGGTTCTCTGAAGAGCGGCGATGGTACCTAAGCGCAACCGAGACTCCCTCCTCATTTATGGAGTGCATGGCCTACCTCCTATTCGTCGTACAACTTGATGTTTGTTTAGGAGCATGTGGAACTAAAGAGGTGTAGCGAGTTCACCACGCGAGAGCGCATCTCATCCCTAAGCCCCATTGGGCATTACCAAAAGGGACTTGCCACTTTGCCTCTGCCACTACCGCTGTCTCAAGGCGTTTGGCAGCGGGCCCATGCTCCCCTCTCCCTCGATGGCGGCACACTCCTTGCTCGGCTGTGCCTACACTCTCACGCATGTGGCACGGAGGGGAGAAAAGTGTGATGTGTTTGGAGCTCAGACGCTACCTTTCTAATGCCTGTAGTTTAGGTGTTCAATTAAATGCCTAATCAAGTTGTGGCAAATGTGTAGGTTGCCCTCACTCACCGCACAATCTAACAACCAGGTGCTCAGTGTACCAAGCAACAAATAGTAGGAGTTGCAATTCATGCCTGATGCAAGCAAAGAAAGGCCTGATCGTGGAGTATTCTCTCAGTTGTGTCAATTATCCTTATATGATCTTTCATGAGTTTTTCAATCGACTTGGCTAGCCATATAAAAGTTTTGATCATCTACACACCTATTCGATTTGCAATAGGAACCAACTAACCAAGGGAATGTGCACACATGTGGTTTGCATCTATTCTTGGTGGTTCAATTATTGTATGGTTGCATTACTTCATATCTGTGTTTACATTGATTTTCTATAGGAAAAAAAATCCTACTTAACCCCCCAACTATGGGGTTGTGACTACTCCTTGCCACCACCTTTAAAAACGCTTAAGGAACACATTAAACTATTGCAAACTGGTTAATCCACCCCTTGGCCCGGTTTTGGAGGGCTGTTTTGCCCGCATGGCGGCCAGCGTGGCCTGGTATTGCCACGGTGGCGCAAGGGAAGGACTCCATGTGCTGAATTTGGATTGACTAGTGGGCCCCAGTTGTAAGGAATGTTCCCAACTGAAATACGCCTCCCTCTCCCCTGTCTCTCTCCCCTACTTGTCTCTTTCTTTTTCTCGACGTTGTTCCTCTTTCTCCGCTCCTGCTCTCCGTCGAGGTTAGGGTTTAGGAGTGTTGCGGCGGGGGTGGGGTGTTGGAGCAGATTCCGACTAGGTGGAGGCGGTGTTCCGATGGCATCCTCTAGCGCTCACAGTTCTTGGGCATCTGATTCATGCGGACAAGGTGGTGGTGGCTACGACGGCAAGGGCTCGCCAGTCCCCTACCGTACTCCGCCGCTAGGCTATGAGCCCGAGGTGCTTTATCGCTGCCAGATTAAGGCTTGTAGGTGGATCTCGTGGAGTAGTGGCCATCCAAGCATGAGGTACTACAGATGTCAACGAGCTCGTGTAAGTTTGCCCCAATTTTTTTCATTTGATTTGATCTAACTAGGGATTTGTTACTGAGTTGCTGAAGTTTGCAGACGACAGAGGATTGTGGGTTCTTTGAATGGATAGATGAAGAGCCATCAGCTTGGTTTAATGAGCTGTTGGTGGACCTGTGTGATGTAGTGTGGAAGTTGAAGCAGAATCAGGAGCTTGCTGATGATGGTTGTGATAATGAAATTGTTCATGAGGATGCCCAGATGAAGCAGTACCTGCAGGAGGAGCTACTTAAGAAGGATGTCGAACTAGAAGCAAAGCAGGAGGAGCTACTTAAGAAGGATGCCGAACTAGAAGCAAAGGAGAAGGATAAGCTGGCTTTGGTGGAGCAGGTTGAACTAATGAAAGCAATGCTGAAGAAGCAGAATGGATGCTATGCTACCTTTGTGAACTTGTTGGTCTTTGTTCTAGGTTTCTTTGCTGCCTTAGTGTTGTGCAAGGGTGGCTTGATGTGTGTGTCTTGTATGTGCTTTACTGGCAATGCTAATTTAGCAAGAACCTCCTAGTTTGTTGTGTATGTAATGAACATGATGAAGAGGGAAATGTATGAGTTCCTGCTTCAATAGTTGTTGTGAAATGGTGTCCATATCAGTGTAGTTTTTTCTATAATCAGAACAAGAAAACTGGACAAGTTAAATAGAAAAGCCATTGAGCTTGCATTCACTTATATTACACTGACATAAAAGTTCTCAGTAGCCATATTTCACACATAAGTTTCCTAGTAGCTATATTACAGACAAAAGCTTGAGCATTTCTTTGCCTAACTGAACTGCCATTATTGTCCATTTCAGTAGCTTCCTATTTTACACAAAAAAGCTTGGCACTTTCTTGAAAGTTGCACAAAAGAGTGTCATGTTCAACCTAGTGACAATTTCAACTTCATATTGACAAATTAACAGTAGTAGTGTCAGTTGTAGTTGTCCCGAAACAGGAGATGTTTCAGCCCTCGTCCTGCTCCTTGGCCTGCCCCTTGGCGTCTCCCTCATCCAGACCCTCTCCCTCTCCCTCGTCCTATCCCTTGGCTTCCTCCAGCTTGTCTTGCTGCAACTTGGCTTGATGTAGGCTGGGTAGCTACACCTTGGCTTCCTCCAGCATGGCTTGGTGTAGGCTGCCTACTACTTCCAGCTTTGCTTGGTGTAGGCTGGCTGGGAACAGGCTGCAGGAAAAACAACAAGTGAGCATGAATTGGAGGAAAAACAACAAGTGAGCACTAACTGCAAGAAAAACCTGTGATTGACCGGTTCTCTGTCTCTTTTCTACTTGTCCCATCATCTTGTGCATTGGTTGCTTCTTTTCTCTTCTTGGCCTTCTCCCTTTTGATGTGTACATTAGCTTTCTTGGATGCTTTAGGATTTTTAGGGAACCTCCTGGCATTGTGGGCATCTCTTCCACACAGTCTACATCTCATCTTGATGCCAACCCTACTCATCTTTCTACAGTTAGGTTCTTCTCCTACTTCCCTTCTTCTTTCAGTCTTTGGCCTCCCTGACATCTTGACATAGTGTGGGGGGTCAGGCCTTGGCATGTCAGCTATTGGCCAATTATCTAGACCTTGCATAGGTTGGAGCACATGTTCATAAGTCTTTAGGTAACTATCTATAGAGTAGCATGGAGCAATGAAGTCATCCAATTTCTTTGAAGCCTTGTATATGTAGCTGATAGCATGACAACAAGGTAATCCTGATAGCTGCCAGTACCTGCATGTGCATGTGCCTCTGTCCAAATTGACCACATATTTCCTGTTCTCCTTCTCTTGTACCTCAAACCCATCTACTCCATTCCACATAACATAATAACATCCAAACCTTTCTATGTTTAGCTTCAGCTTCCTGAATATGTTTGGACCAATGGTTCCAATCCAGCTGGTAGCCTTGGTTCTGTTCTCCTAAATCCTAACCATCATCATCTTCCTTATGGCTTCATTCATGGAAATGATAAAGAACCATGCTTCCATAATGTTGTTGTTGAAACTTTCACACATGTTGTTGTCAACAGAGTCACAGTTGGACCCAAGTCTAAAATAGGCTCTACTCCAGTGCTATGGTGAAGTCTTCAACATGTTTGCTGCCCCTTCTGGTGTATCATAAGCAAGGTATGCTCTGTACAAGTTGAAAAGTGGCCTGCATGAAGCCTTTGCACATCACCATTTCTTATCAGTGTACTTCTTCCTCCAATTGGCATATATGTGTCTAGCACACATTCTGTGCTCTACATTGGGCACACATTCTGCATGAAGCCTTTGCACATCACAACTTTCAGCAAGCCCTACTTGATAGGATGATATTAGTAGGCAACAATAAAGGACAAAGTGTAGACAAAAAAGTCTTTGTTATTACCTTTTGCTAGTCTGAAATGGTAACCCATGCAGCTCCACCATCATTTATGTTGAGATCCTTCTGTAGGAGACCAAGGAACCAATACCATGTTTCATAACATTCAATAGGTACTGCTGCCCATGCCACAGGATACATTTGGTTATTTGCATCTCTGCCTATTGCACAAAGAAGGTTCCCTTTGTTGGCACCTTTGAACCAGCATCCATCCAACCCAATAACCCTTCTACATCTAGCCAGGAAACCCTTTTTCAAAGCATCAAAACACACATAGAACTTGTCAAACACTTTCCTGTCTTGAATTTCAGGATCAAGACACACTGCAACTGTGGTGCCTGGATTGGTCCTCTCTAGCTCTAATTGTAGTCAAAAACTCTACTGTATTCTCCTTTCATAACATCTAGAGCTTCATACAACACCAGGTGTTTTGCTCTCTTACATTTAGAAGTTGACACATCTGCAAGAAAGTCTTTCTGGACTCTTGCCTGCATCTGCTCTGACTTCCAAGTTGGGTTGTCCTTGATCTATTGATAATAACGCTTGGCTATCAAAGTAGAAGTGACTAGCTTGTTATCCCTTCTAGGTGCACATGTGTGGACATCGTCAAAGGTGACTACCTTGAACCAATCAGACCTAGATGATTTGGAGCCATAGATTATCCACTTACATCCTGGCCCCAAGTGCAGAATGCTCTAACCTTCAGCCTCTCATCTTTGTCAAACCTAAGATGCCTATGTGTCTTGATTCCATACTTGAGCAGTGCCTTCTTGAAATGTCTACTATCTCTGAATACCATTCCAAGACAGAACACTGGAATTGGAGCCTTGCTGTCATATTTGTTCTCCAAGCTCTTCCACCTAGTTGCCTCGCCATCACTATCTTTTCCATAGGAGAACTCGTCACTTTAGTTCATGTACTCATCACCAGGGTCATCCAGGTTAGGCACATTAGCAAGCACATCTTTGGCTCTAACTGTTGTGAGTACAGAACCATGTATGCCAAGCTTCTTTGCTTTTTGCTCCTTTTAATATCTAAAGCATACATCCTCATTTCTTCTGCCTCTTCATCCTCTATAGAGTTATCCTCTGATGGGGGTTGCACATAATCTTCATCTTATTCATCTTTAGAGCTGTCTTCTGATGAGGGACACACCCTTTTTCCTTTATCTTCAGGACTATCCTTAGGTGGCTTGGAAGGAGACTTGTAGAATGCAACAAATGATCTCAAATCCTTATCAATAGTTGCATTGCCTTCTCCATCATCACTGTCACTTGCTTTGACACTTGCATCATCAACTGAATCATCACATGTTGATCCTTCTTCAACTTGTGCATCACCAAAGCCTGCTCCTTCATTAACAACTGCATCATCATGTCCATTACCTTCTTCATCAGCTGGTCATACACATTGAGCTTCACACCAACCTCCTCCACATACACATCTACCTTTGAAATGTTGCACCCCACCATGGCAGTGATGCTTCAACATTAACCGACATGACTAATCATCCACCAATAGAACCAGGCATCAACCAAAACAACCTCAAGATGCTCTCTGTGGCATAATGATCATGCAGATGGCCCTTTATCTCAAAATAAGACACCTTGTCCATTTCAATCTCAGACTCAGCAATTCCTCCTCCCAGAGAGGTGACATAACCATCGACAAAGTGTGAAATCTACCATCAAAGTGAAACTGAATCTCAAACACGTTGTTATCCATCTTGAAATCAAGAAAGGAAATACCTAACTATCAGAACACAAACTACCTAAACCACCATGAATGACAAACCGTAACCCAAAATAGCACAAAACTGTGAAATGAGTACAATCAAGACACAAACTAGGCCAACCCTAAATCCCTAAAATCAACACCAGTGCGCAATCCACAAAAATCTCTCTTTTTTTTGCCCCAAAATCATAGTTACAGAAAACCCCAAACGAGGGCTACAAGTGATTTCCAATCCCCCATTACACGAGATGGAATCATCATTGCTGGTATTTGCTAAGCCTATAGAAATATTTTGTATAATCCGCAAGCGAACGGATCTGCGGTGAGCACTTCACCCTGAGAGGGTTTTAATATCGAATCCACGAGGGAAACGGGTGAGGGAGACTACGATCTAATCTTAACCCGAGTAGCACAAGACTTAAAAAGGTTTAGATAGCAGAAAGGATTACTAAGATATCTAATTCTTATCTTGGTAAGCCATGTTAATATTATCCTTATGGGGACGTACTGAAAGGTCCTAATGGCTAGAGGAGGGGGGGTGAATAGCCTATTAAAAAATTCTTGCAACAACACTAAGCACCCGGGTTAGACAATAAGATGGTGTAGCAAATAAGCAATGCTTCAACTAGCTAAGCAAGCCACAATTCAATTCTATTGTCTCTAAACCACACAAGGCTAAGTCACTAGTTTACTTCTAGGTGGACAAGTAATTCTAACTAACACAAGCACTAGGAACTAAACTACACAAGCTAAGCACCCTAACAAGATATGCTACCAAAGTAATGCAAAGGAGTGCTTAGGATACAATACCACCGGTGTAGTGTCGAGGTTGAAGCCAATCACCGTGTACAAGAAATCTCCAACGAGCTAGCACACAAGACACGATGATTTTTCACCGAGGTTCACGTGCTTGCCCGACGCGCTAAGTCCCCGTTGTGGCGACACACTCACTTGTCGTATGCTAAGCCTAATGGCGGTGCCCAAATCCCCTATGGGAGCTCAAGCAAACGATCACAAGAGAGGGTCCAACAAGCCACGAGCAATCCACTAGTGCTCCTTTTCGCGAATCTCCCGCGGGGGTAAGGAACGACCCCTCAAATCACCACCGGTGTGGCCTCAAACAAGCTCCACTTGAGCTCAACACCGCCTCTTGCTCCAAGCCGCTAGGGAACCAAGCAAATTCCCAAGAGAAACAAGATCCCGCGGCTTCTCCAAGGATGAAGTGCCTCTAGATGCAAGACCAATCAAGCAATGCACTTCTATCACTCTCAATCTCACTCAAGATTCGGGTTAGAGTGAGGGGATGAGTGGAGAGGAGTCTCACAAGCTCACAAATGAGTTAGGCTTTTGTTGAAATGTGCAAGAGAGAGACAAATGAACCGCCATGGCACTATATATAGACCCCAAATCAAAATAGAGCCGTTGGTCCAAAAACATCCCCCTATTTGGGCGCCAAGGCTGGGCCGACGCCGCCAGTGCCCACGCCGACGCGCCAGCGCCAAAACCAAAACCATTGGCCGACGCTGCCTTGGGGACGCCAGCCCCGGTGGCAAGGTCCTGTTGACACCGTTTTTGGTCAAGGAAAAACTTCGGCCTAGGAATCATGGCGAATAGAGGATGCCGACTTGAAAGAGAGAAAAAAGTATTCGGTAAAGACCATTCGGCAAGTCGGTTGATCGTCAAGATCCCGATATAAGCGTAATTGGCTAATACTTGAAGATAAAGCTCGCGAACAAGCCTTGATGATCTCGCCCACGGAAAGCAAGCAAGCATGGCATTCGGGAACCTCTTACACATGTATTCGGCTAAACAAGCAATAGCGGGTTTCACGTATGAAGCAAAGAAGATCAAGAGAGGAATATTTTAATATTGTTTGGCCGAGCTATACGGCGTGAAGAAATAAATCAACGTGTTTCTAGGAGGAAAACGTGAAGCGTGAATATGCATTCGGAGATGGATGTGTAAAGCAAGGGGGGCGATATATACGTGGGCTGATGGAGTCATCAACGTGCATGCGAGGATTTCGGAAAGATTAGTTAACAAAGTGGAGACGTGCTTATCCGGGACACTTTGCATGCGTGTTATGTGGATTCAAGACGAAGCTTTTGCCAACCCGATCGAGACACACATCGGCCGGAAAGACTTCATTGTCAAGGATTCTACGTAATCGGAAGCGGAGTCCACATATCGTAGTATTATTTTAATTTAGATATTTCTTTTAGGTAGTCAAATTGTAATTGGTTTTGTTTATGCGTGAGTTGCACGCAAAGGTCTAGGTCCAGCAGACCCTATAAATATGAAGGGTGCACGCATACATTGTAAGAATCTACCCAAATCAATACAAACAACCCGGCTCGTGCCTTGGCTCCGGCCACCCTTCGAGTCCAGTCGTGTCGTTGATCTCTTGCAAGAGGATTCATCGACCCGTCGACCTCTGTAAACCCAAACCTTGCACCATGTCTAGTATCGTCGGCGGATTTAGATTATTGCAAGAAGTCTTGTTCACGCTTAGTATCGTCGGGCGGATTAAGCTATCGGGGGGGCAAGAGAGTTTTTTGTCGATCATGAGCCATCCTAGGTGGGCTAAGGTCTGGCTAAGAGCTAGTTATCGGCTTCATTAAATTTTGGCAAGATCTAATGAATTCATTAAGTTACCACGTGTGCGCAATGCTTTCAATTTATTTATTTAATTATGTTTGCACACACTTTTTGCCCAATTTAGATTGAGACGTCTCGGCTTTATCTTATCATAGATCTAGTTGCTTTTAGTACTTTAATTGTTCATCCTACCGTGCTACTAGATTTATCTCGCTTCATCGTAAATGAGCTTAGATCAATCTAAGTTGTTACATGTTGTGGGTTCGTATGCGTTTAGATCTTGGCAGATTTGTGTCATCCGGTGGATCGCGGATCTTTGGGTTACTCTAGAGCTAGTCATCCGGTGGACTAGAGATCGATTTAATCGATAGGTTTTGGCGCAGGGGTAGTTCCTTCTTCATGGACCAGGATTCGGCAAGCTTGCCGAACACGGTTATGCTTTCACGTGTCATGAATGTCTATAATGATGTTTGTGATTTACTTTTCTTTTGTTTATCATGTTGTCAATTAATTCGATCTATGCAATAGAGCTTTTACGATAGCATACCATGATGATCGACTTTACTTGTTAAAACATGTCGTTTATGATCGTTCGACAAATTTGTTTTTACATTACATCTTTATGTACGCTTACCGAATGCATTCATTATTTGTCGACGATATAGCTCTCATAGCTATATGTCTTTACATCCGGCCTTAAAGCCATACATGAAACCTGTCTTGGTCTCACCGGGCATGTTCCGAATCTCACGTTTACCTCCTTGTCAATTAACAGGTCAAATTGATCGGCACGCCTTCGGCTTCAAGACACTCGGGCAGGTAAAGCTAGCTATTCCGGCTTGTCATTATTGTGCGGCGCAGGAGTAGGATCTTTGTGCCTACACGTCTGGCGGTGCCCTCCCCGACACCCTTACCGGATCTGCGTCTGGCGCTCGCCGGGACACGCCAGCGCCGGGCACGGCAGCCGCGCCAGACGACGCCGGATGCGCCAGCGCCGCGTCCGTCGGGGAGAGGGTCCTCGACACCCTTTACGGACCGCGACGGCGCCACGGACGCGCCAGCGCCCGCTCGAGGCACCGGCCAAACTTCCTCGAAGATGACATCTTTCACAGCGCCGGACGCACGGATCCAAAATGATCGCGTCAGCGCTCTTCGCCCGGACGCGTCAGGGGCGCCTCGATTTGAATATTTGCACCGCGCGGCGCCGCCAGCGCCAGCGCCGAAAGTCGTCGGCGCGATTACAAAATATTCCTCTTCATCGTTAAGCGTCGTCGTCTTTCCATCTTTCTAAGTTTCGCTTCTTGTCTTGAGTTGCCAACACTTCGAATGTGTCCCATGAGCACTTATGTTAGCATGACGCGATCGGTTAGACAAGAACGAAGTTAGTGCTCTCAATCCTAAATGCATATGCAAGTCAATTGGACCTAGAAGCACTTCACCAAAGGATTGTCACGGCATCCCCTCTTGATAGTCGGCTATCTATCCCATAATGTGATCACACGCTCTCTATCGCGTCTTGATCACCGAAAGGAAAAACCCTATCAAGATACCTTTGCCTTGATCTCCCGGGTTCCTCTCAAGCCGATCACCGAGCTTGACGATCCATCATGTCCACCATCATCGTCCATGTTCATGATCATCATGCTCCTTGTCATCAACCTAATCCTATCTCATAGTCAACACTTAGAGCAAAGGATTAGTCCACAAGTGTGTCATCAATTTCCAAAACCAAACATAGAGAATTCAATCTCCCCTTTTTGGTAATTGATGACAACCAACTCACAAAGATTTGAAATAAAATTCAATTGAACTTGAATTGCTTGCCCATAGCATTTTGATCATGAATCAAGGTTTGGACAAACATTTCAAGGTTCGGTTTTTGGTAGTAGTAGCTCCCCTACATATGTGCTTCCATGTGTTTGGATCAAGTTGGCACATATGTATGGATAGAAATCTTGGGGAGAGATACTAATACCAAAAGAGATGCTAAGGTTCTAGAAATGGACCTTTGAAGCGTGAAATCATCGGAGTCCTTAGCATCAATGTAACTAGACAATCATCAAAACTCAACATACCCCATGAGACCAACATTATAGGCTAAAATGTGAGCTTTGTCTAGATACATCCTATGCATGCTAGTTGGTCAATACACCAATCAATTTTTAAAAATTAGCATACACCAAGCAATCATGAATATTGAATATAAATTGCCACTAGGATCGGGGTCTAGGCTTCCATTGGTTGCCATTGGTGTGGACATTGACTTGGCATCTTGAAGATCAAACTTTTTGATCATGTCTTTGATGTACTTGCATTGACTAATGAATGTGCCATTCTTCAATTGCTTGTTTTGAAGTCCAAGGAAGAATGTGAGCTCTCCAAGCATTGACATCTCAAACTCATTGGCCATCATCTTTGTAAACTCTTCATAAAAATCAAGGTTGGTTGTCCCAAAGATAATGTCATCAACATATATTTGCAACACAAACAAGTCTTTGTCAATCTTCTTAGTGAAGAGTGTGGTGTCCACCTTGTCCATCTTGAACCCTTTAGAGAGGAGAAAATCTCTCAACCTCTCATACCATGCTCTTGGTGCTTGCTTCAAGCCATACAATGCTTTCTTCAACTTGTAGACATGGTTGGGATACTTGTCATCTTCAAAGCCCGGTGGTTGCTCCACATACACCAACTCATTGATGAAGCTATTCAAGAATGCACTTTTCACATCCATTTGATAGAGCTTGATGTCATGTGCACATGCATAAGCAAGCAAGATTCTAATTGCTTCAAGTCTAGCAACCGGTGCATAGGTCTCTCCAAAGTCAAGACCCTCTACTTTAGTGTACCCTTGAGCTACTAGCCTTGCCTTATTTCTAACCACGATTCCATCTTGATCTTGCTTGTTCTTGAAGACCCACTTGGTTCCTATCACATTATAGTCCTTTGGCCTTTCCACCAATTCCCATACATCATTTCTCTTGAAGTTGTTCAACTCTTCATGCATGACATTGATCCAATCTTCCTTCTTGAGTGCATTTTCAATGTTCTCCGGTTCTTCTTGTGCTACAAAGGCATAGTGAGCACAAAAAGATGCTAATCTTCTTCTAGTAACCACTTCACTATTGATATCACCGATAATTTGATCAATTGGATGATCTCTTGCTATGTTGGAAGGTTGCATCACTTGCACTTGATGACTAGGATGAGGAGTTAGACTAGCTTGTTGCTCTTGATCTTCATCTTGAGTACCACTAGAGCTAGCTTCACTTGCACCAATCTCAACCGTGGTTGTAGGCAATGGAGTGTCTTCATCATCATTAACTTGTCTTGGTCGAATGTCACCAATATCCATGTTCCTCATGGCATTCTCCAAATTGGAACCACTCACATCATCATGATTTTCAACTTTATTTTGAGAGCCTTGAGTTTCATCAAATTCAACATCATGAACCTCTTCAAGTTTGTCACTACCCAAGTTCCAAACTCTATATGCTTTGCTTGTGGTTGAATATCCAACAAGGAATCCTTCATCACATTTCTTATCAAACTTGCTCAATCTTGTGTCTTTCTTGAGAATGTAGCATTTGCATCCAAAGACTCTAAAGTAACCAATGTTGGGCTTCCTTCCATTGAGCAACTCATATGGTGTCTTGCCAAGCATCCCATGGCAATAGAGACGGTTGCTACAATATCAAGCCGTGTTGATTGCTTTGGCCCAAAAGGAATGGCTAACATTGTATTCACTAAGCATTGATCTTGCCATTTCAATCAAGGTTCTATTCTTCCTCTCAACTACACCATTGGATTGAGGAGTGTAGGTTGGTGAGAATTGATGTCCAATTCCAAGCTCATCACACAACTCTTCAATTCTTGTGTTCTTGAATTCACTTCCATTGTCACTCCTAATCTTCTTGATGGATGTCTCAAATTCATTTTGAACCCTCTTGACAAATGTCTTGAAAAACTCAAACACATCATTCTTGTCATGTAAGAAGAACACCCATGTGTATCTAGTGTAGTCATCAACTATGATAAAATCATACTTGTTGCCACCAATGCTTGAGTATGATGTTGGCCCAAACAAGTCCATGTGCAACAACTCAAATGCCTTGCTTGTACTCATTGTGCTCTTGGTTGGATGTGCATTGCCATGTTGCTTGCCGGCTTGACATGCTCCACAAGGTTTGTCCTTCTCAAACTTCACATCATCCAAGCCTCTAACCAAATCAAGCTTCATCAACTTGTTTAATTGCTTCATTCCAACATGACCAAGCCTTCTATGCCACAACCACCCTTTACTAGCCTTTGAGAGTAAACATGTTGTCAACTTGGCTTCTTTTGAGTTGAAGTCAACAAGGTAGAGATCACCATATCTAAATTCCTTGAAGATCATGTTTGCACCATCACCACTAACCACTTCAACTTCTTGACTTGTGAATATGCATTTGTACCCATGGTCACAAAGTTGAGAGACCGACAAGAGGTTGTAATCAAGATGATCAACTAGCAACACCTTTGACAAGCTTTTCTCTTGAGTGATAGCAATCTTGCCTAGCCCCAACACATTGCCTTTCTTGTCATTGTCAAATGTGATTGACTCATACTCATCAATGCCCTTGATGCTAATTGACTTGAACATATGAGAATCCCCGGTCATGTGTTGAGTGCACCCAACTATCCATTATCCAATGCTCTCCTCCAGCACAATAATTGACCTACAAAATAAGATCAATTCTTCTTAGGTACCCAATGTTGCTTGGGTCCTTCAAGGTTAGTCACCAAGGCCTTTGGTACCCAAATGGCTTTCTTCTTTGAGCCCATCCATGGTGTACCAATGTACCTAGCACGAACACCATTGTTCTTCTTCACAAGCATATATGAATTATCAAGCTTGATGGAAGAAGCACTGGTCCTCTTGTTCATGCACTTTTGCTCCACATGACCAACTTGCTTGCAAGCTTTGCAATAGCTATATTGCTCTTCACAAAACGAGTTTTGTGAGTCACATAGGCGGCCTTGCCTTTCTTGGGGATATAGCCTAAGCCCTTCTTGTATAAGGATGCCCTTTGGCTACCCAAGCACATAAGCAAGCGGTCCTCATCACCATAGGCCTTAGCCAAGGTGTGATTGAGCTCCTTTACTTCCCTCTTTAAACAAGCATTCTCATGAATAAGCATAGGGTTGTCATTATCTTCACTAGAGATGGATATGCTAGTGATAGAGCTAGTGGAGGTCTCACACTTGGGGATTGATTCATCACCAAGAATGTCACACATGATGCTTGCATTGCATGTATCAACCTTTTCCTCAACTAAGCACAACTTGTGCTCATCAAGTAGAGAGGAATGAGCTTTCTCTAACTTAGAATGAGATTTCTCAAACTTCTTATGGTCTACCTTTAGACACTCATAAGTTGTCCGAAGCTCATCAAGTTCTTGTTTAAGGCTCTTTGTTTCCTTATGCAAGCCCTTGCATTCCTTCCTACTTTGTTTGAACATGACAACGCATTCATCAAACATTCTTTGCAACTCCTCCCTAGATTGAGTTGGCTCCTCATCATCACTATCACTATCACTATCATCATCATCATCTTTAGTGATAGATTGTACCTTGGTGGCCTTAGCCATGAAGCATGAGGAAGGAGTGTCGAAGAGGGAGATCTTGTCATGCATAGCAAGGTGAGCTGGTCCCTTCTTCTTGTTCTTCTTCTCCTCTTCTTCATCACTTGAAGAGGATGAGCCATCACTATCCCACATAGCCATATGTGACTCATTCTTCTTCTTGGGCGTCTTCTCCTTCTCATTCTTGGCATCATTCTTCTTTCTTGCTTTCTTGATGCCCTTCTCATCATCACTATCATATGGGCACTCGGCAATCAAGTGACAATCATCATGGCAATGAAAGCATGTCATGTTGCCTTCAATCTTGCCATTCTTGGTCTTCTTCTTGGATGATTGCTTCTTCTTGTTATTGGAGATGTAGTTCTTCTTCACAAACTTTCCCAATCTCCTCACAAAGAGAGCCATTTGCTCATCCACTTCACTTCCACTGGTAGAGGTGCCATCCTCTTCATCACTTGATTCTTCCTTCTTCTTCTTGCCCTTGGATGATGAGCTAGCCTTGAGTGCCAAGCTCTTCTTGTCTTCTTTCTTCTCTTCATCCTTGACCTTCTTGTTTGCCTTGTTGATGAGCTCTTGCTTTTTTTTATCATCTCTATAGGAGTCATCGGTCATGACCTCATCAAGCAATTGGTTGGGAGTCAAATCCTTCAAATTTGACCTCACTAGCACGGTGATGAACATCCCAAACCGCTCAGGCAAACACCTCAAGAACTTCATGTTGAAGGTCTTGTCCTTGATCTCTTCACCTAGAGAGTTGAGATCATTCACCAACACTTGCATGCGGTGAAACATCTCCGGCACGGTCTCATCTTCCTCCATCTTGAAGCTATTGAATTGCTCAAGCTTGATATATGCCTTTGCTTGCTTGACGCCTTCGGTGCCCTCAAAGCATTCTTCTAGCTTCTTCCAAATCTCATGAGCAACAGTGAGTGACTTGACTTGCTCAAACACTCTATCATTGAATGCCTCATGAAAAGCACTCACGGCCACATCATTGGCATATAGTTTCTTCTCTTCGGCCGCGGTTGGCTCATTTGGCTTAGCCACCTCAAACTTGTTCTCCGTCACAACCCACACTTCTCTATTGATTGACTTGAGGTGTGCGGTCATCTTCACCTTCCAATAGGCAAAGTTGGTGCCATCGAAAGGTGGCGCCTTCTTGGTGTTGTTGACATGAAAAGTCATTGCCATTTTGTCACCGTAGGATGTTAAGCCTCACAAATGCGGTGCCTCGGCTTTGATACCACTTGAAAGATCCTAATGGCTAGAGGGGGGTGAATAGCCTATTAAAAAATTCTTGCAACAACACTAAGCACCCGGGTTAGACAATAAGATGGCGTAGCAAATAAGCAATGCTTCAACTAGCTAAGCAAGCCATAATTCAATTCTATTATCTCTAAACCACACAAGGCTAAGTCACTAGTTTACTTCTAGGTGGACAAGTAATTCTAACTAACACAAGCACTAGGAACTAAACTACACAAGCTAAGCACCCTAACAAGATATGCTACCAAAGTAATGCAAAGGAGTGCTTAGGATACAATACCACCGGTGTAGTGTCGAGGTTGAAGCCAATCACCGTGTACAAGAAATCTCCAACGAGCTAGCACACAAGACACGATGATTTTTCACCGAGGTTCACGTGCTTGCCGGCACGCTAAGTCCCCGTTGTGGCGACACACTCACTTGACGTATGCTAAGCTTAATGGCCGGTGCCAAATCCCCTATGGGAGCTCAAGCAAACGATCACAAGAGAGGGTCCAACAAGCCACGAGCAATCCACTAGTGCTCCTTTAGCGAATCTCCCGCGGGGTAAGGAACGACCCCTCACAATCACCACCGGTGTGGCCTCAAACAAGCTCCACTTGAGCTCAACACCGCTGTTGACACCTGTTATAGCATAATATTACTAGTCAACTAAACTTGGATAAGGGCTTAAAATGAATATCAACATAAGTCTAGGGGTTTAACTAACATAATTCCACGAGTTTTGGTATTTTATATAATTTCAGGGACTTAATAGATAAATGCAAAGAAGAATGGAGAAAGTTCCGAATATACATCCCATACGATGACAAGACTTAACCATGAAGTTACTCGACCGAAAAGTGGACTAAAACATTCTAGAAGGTACCAGAGGACACGGAAGAAACACGGCCGGGAAGCTTCGGACCTCGGCGGCCGCCAGCCAGCCATTTAGGCCGCCGCCGTGGGTCCTCCCCCGTCATCCTCTCCCTTTCTATGGCGGTTTACCACCGACATTGAGATTGTATCTACACCGCTTGCCAAGGTCGGTTTGATCCAAGGGCTATCATTCATCGCCAAGACCTATATAAGAAGACCCCCTGACCCCAGGGTGAAACCCTAATTCAATCTATCTCATTCTATTCATTATCTCTCAGTTGTAGAGGTGTCCCAATGTAAGGATAACCTCTCTCTGGGATTAGTGAATTAGAAATAGATTAGAAGACGATTAGCCATGTAATTAGAAGCAGATTAGACATGTAATTAGAACTAGATTAGATCTAACTTAGATCTAATCAAGAGTAAAAGAGAGTGGAGCTATGCTCTTGTTCTGGAGATGTCTTCAGAGTATGGTATGTCTTTATATCTTCTCTACAAGACTTATGATTCATATATTTATCTTCTCTATTTACTTCCATGTTTTACATATATGGTTAAGTATAGTTGTTATGCTATTGCATGGGATCTCCGCTCGTATTGAGGACTCTAGTTATTCATGGTAGCTAGAGTAGTAATTTATAGTATAGACTTGGTGTCTAGGCTATAGGTTACCTGAGATTGCACCCAACCCCACGGATAGTTTGTGGTAGCCCTAGGTGGTGACAGCCCTGATGGCCGACGTATTCCACCACGTTCGGGTTGGTGTTTGTAGGACCGTAGTCGGAGCTTCCTAGCCCCCTTCTCATCTCTTTTTGTGGCTAGTGTTCTGATGTCCCGAAGTGTTATGGTATGATTGCTATCATAGAACCTAAGTAATAGAGAAGTACCCAGGAACCTTAATCTCTCTCTTTGACCTCTTGATTAGTTTAGTTATTCTTTGATATCTTAGGTAGGTTATTATTTTATGCTTTGACATTTAGTTATCCTTTAACAGTTACCCCCTCACTATAGTCTAGTGGTTTGCTAAGTTAGTGGATACATGATTGTGACTTATTAGAATTCTTTAGCCAAAGCTTCCCCCGTGGATCACGATACTCTAGAATACTCATCCTAGGGAAAAGCTACAATGGTAGGTGTTCTGTGCGCCTGCGTAATCCTTCATATTCTTTTAGCACTTAACAAATGCCAACAAGCTTTTTGGCGCCGCTTCTTGCGGGGAAGCAATTGGCCTAAAGATTTTAATGATGATCATGATGTCTGCTAATTTAGTGTATCACTAGCTTTAGTAGGATTATCCTTGTTCTGTTGAATTGTGGAATAGACAGGACAAAAAGATGTCGTTGCGATCTTCCGACAAGATTCCACGAGAAAAGAAAAGATTGAAGAACCCAGGGTGCCTGATCATTCAAGATTCATCACACATTGGAACCCTGCCATCTCAAAGGGTATGTATTTAAATATTATTCTAACCAAATGTAGATTGGAGAAGAAGTCGCCGTCACAAGAATTCAATGAACACATCTCATGTGACGTACATAAAAGCTGCACATCATGGTAAGTATGATTAAAAGGTGAGAAAGTCTTGCTCATGGACTTTAAACTTATTGAGTAGTTATCATTTAATTTCTTGCATTGCATTGCATGTTTCCTTGATCAACTCATGCATTCACTCCGCTTAGTTTATGTTTTATCATAGTAGATCCATTGCATGTTTAAGTCTTTGCATACATCCATATAGTTTGCATCTAAAAGAAAAGAAAAAAAAATCCTCACCTTGACCATGCTAATCTTTCATCTCTTTTTGAGTAAATCTCTATAGTGCTATCATGCTACCTTTGTTTGCTATAGTATGCTTTGGTTTGGAAGTCTTTGCACATACTTCCATTGGCTTTTAAATTAAGCGTGGTGCTTAGGTTAAGTAGCCTTCCTTAATTGAATTAGACATGGAGTCTAGTTTGATTATTGAACTAAGAATTTCTTGTGTAGACATTGGTTATTGTGTTGGACTAACCCCTGCAAAAAACTCTCAAAACCAATTCGGGTAAGTCAAGAGATGAACCTAGATCAGAGATGAAGCAAGGCATATGATGAACTCCAACCTTGTGCAAAAGACACGGCTCATTCATGGAAGAATTGTAAGTATCAAATATCATTCACTCTGTCTTTTGCTACAAGTTACCTTTGCCTTGATCCACGTGCTAGAGTGCAGCCACAAATAAAATGTGTATAAGACATAATAAATAAGATCTATGCTAAGAGTAAACAAAGAACCACCTTTTCATTAGCATAGATGAAATCTTATGAACTTTGGACAACAACCCCTGCTCCAACTATGTTGTATTCCCTCGGGTATATGTCCACTAATATCTTGTAGGAAAGAATCTGTGCTATGTCTATTCAATGAAGAAGAGTGCCATACAACACGATCATGAAAAGTAATCACTCAACGTAAGTGGATGGACAAAGCAATGGGCCATAAGAACATCAAAGACAGGTAAGTGAATATAAATCTCATATTTGTATACAACTTCTGTCTTATGTTCTAAAGAAAAAATAAATATCTGAGCACATGAAGGCTCATGGTAAAAGAAACATGTTCCTAGGACAAGTTCCCTTCGGGTATTCTTGGTCACTAACCTTGTAGGAACAAAGGATGAACAACGTCTAAGGACATGGTGATTGCAACACATGATTAGGGATGGTTCAAAGATTCACACTTAAAGTGTCAAGTGACAGGGAAGGCTCAAGCGTGGGGAGGAAGGTCGACTCCTCTAAGATCATCCGACATTACTCTTCCTCTACTCAAGCTCCCATCACTCGACATGCTTTGGTTTGCAATCCCTCTACTCACTATTACTTTGTCTCTCTAAGTTTGTTTGGTTAACAAATGACATATATTAAAATCAAACTTAAGGTGTAATAAAATTTTCCATTAGAGAAAAAAGTAATAGTGAGCACTTACTAATTAAAATATACAATCAAAACTTTTTTGTAGCTTAGAAGATACCTTTAGCTCCATGACAATTCTACCCTTATTTACAATTACTTGTATATTCCTTCTGGTATGTGTTGTCAACTAATACTACAGAATAAAACCATCAAAGGAGCTAAAAGGTCCTAGTACAATTTGAAGAACAAGAAAGAAAGGACGATATAATAAAAGAGACAAGTGAGGAGCAAGATACACAAGAGGCCAAAGAAGGAAAGCTTCGAAAGGGAAGGACCACCACAAGGTGTTACGATGTTGTCACATTCCAATAATAAGGTAACATCTTGAGGTAAGTTGTCAATAAATAAGCTTTCCTTCAATTATGGTTTGTTCATAAATAAAGAATAAAACATGTTAGAGTAACAACCTTGCCTGATCCAACTTCATTAGCTCAACATGTTTTGTTTTTTTTAAGTGTTCCTACCACCACTCTCTTGATCTCTTAGTCCTCATCTTGTAAGTCGAAATATTGCTTACCTTGTTTTGGAAGAACATAATCATAATCATGCCTTTGATGTTTAGATAAGAAAACCCTTCCAAGAGTTAATAAGCTTGATTCGATCCGTTGAATGTTTTAATCACAAACAATCATGCTCAATCTTCTCGATCTTGTCACCCAAGTTAGGTTGAAGAAAAGTGTTTAATAAATCAACTCTATCTTGTTTGATGTGCCTATGGTTAGACAAGAATGAATGAAGTTTTGGTTCTCGTTGGTGTTTTCCCACCAACAGAGCCCATGCACTTGATCTCTACCTTGACTTTACAAGCGGGACACACTTTGAGCAAAAAGGTGGAGAAGCCTATCGGTCTCTCCAAAATTCAACAAGTAAATGTCTTGCAAGTCCGCACACAAAAACAAGACGCGCGCCTACGTTTCACTCCAACTCATAAGACCAGCAAAAGAACATGGGTGACGTCGTCCTTCACCATCTCAAGGAGCACAACCGTTAAGATCGGATAATACACTCAAGGAAATGACAAGGTAAGAAGTCTCATTCGGAGGACTTAAAACACTCGAACCCTCGCCAGAAAAGGTAAGATCGGTAGTTATCCATATTTATTTTCTTGCATTGCATAATCATTTTCCTTTAGCATATTTATATTACTAGCCTTGCATTAGAAAAGGAAAATAAATATTTATTTGTTGCATATACATTGAAAAACTCTAAGCCCCATGTGAGTAATTTTGTGGTGTGTAACAACCTACAAGGATATTTACTTGTGGTGGCATAAAAATAAAATAAATATGCATGCATCATCATTTTATTAGCATAGAAAATCCAAAAATTTTATTGTTCTTTGAATTACTTGTCTTAAAAGGAATAATCCTAATCTTTGGTAACAAAAAAAGCAACGTGGCTAACCCCTAACGCTTAATCAAGTTCCACTAGCTTTGTTGTCTATTTAAGTTCAAGTGATTTCAAGGAAGAGAGACATGACACACATGGTGTCCAACGTTAAAGAAGATCAATCACCACCATCACTATCTACCTCTACTTCCAACCATCAAGAACATTGAAGACTATGTCAACATCCAAATTGGGGAGGGCAACCCCCATGTATCCAGGATAAGTATTCTTATACCTTATTTAATTTTAGCTAGATTTGTTTGCTTTATTAGAAAGAAATAAAAAGATGCATAACTAAGGAAACCAAATAAATAGAGTTTATCTAGTCTTTATTAAAGAGTTTTTATTAGAGTGTGATAATAAAAAAAAAAAAACGAAGATAATCTCTAGCCTTGGAGATGATGAATAGTTGCTCAAAATCGTAATTCCTTTCAAGTACCTACCTTTCAAGCTTAATTTCTTTTGAGCCTTTTATTGCAACCGCTTTAACTTGAGATTTGCTCAACCTAAAACCTGTGGGTAGCAAATGCTTGCTCTAAAGTCTAGGTAATTGGCGGATATGATATATGAGAGACTGAGCTACTATTTATCTTACTCCTAGTGATACTAGATTTCTGGAGGTTTATCTTTTGAAAATTAAAGTGCACATGATAAGTTCCTGTGTGACAAGAGTGTTGAAACTCCTACCACGACCATATATACATGCTCCCTAGATTAGGAAAACCCTTTGACATATATATAGGTCGCTTGCTTTGCATTGAGTTTGTTCAATCTTTGTCGACCCTTAGAAACTTCGTCATGCCGATCATGCACAATCCACTCCACCACACTCTATTCCACTTGCATTATTGCTACTTCTACTCGAAGTACACATCCACAAAGCATCCACCAAATATTCACCAAAAATGTTCTACTCCTATCCCGGGAGAGAACAACCAAAAATATTCACTATAACCATCCACTCATTCATTGCTAGCCAATATCTTACAAAAGCTCCATTACATTTATTTAACTCTCACAAGTTATTACAAAAGAGATCCGAGTTATAGATTAAAAAAAAAAAGGGAGATGAAAAATGGACAAAAGTCCTACGGGCGAGTAGAGCCTACCTCCCTAAGAAAAAAAAAAAAAATAATAAAGATGAAAAATGGACAAGTGTCCGAGGGTGAGTAGAACCCACATCTTTAAAGAGAGAAAATAAAAGACAAAAGTCTAGGGTGAGCAGAGCCCAAGGTATTTATTAAGTGCAAAAAGAATATAAAGGGTTCATAGCGCCGAGAATATATATACCATTGTAGCTTTTACCCTGAGTATTCAGTATCGTTATTTATATTTTCCACGAAAAGCAAGGGTAAAGACTATGATAAATCAAAATCATGTATCTACTAACTTAATATACCAACTAAACTAAAGTGAGGGGGTAAATAATGTATATGATATGTATGATAATTAATAACATTTAACCAGAGAATATTATAATATAGAGTAGATAACTAGGTCGAGAGGACAAAAGAGATCTAGGTTCCCGAATATTTCTCTAGTACTTTGGTTCTATGATAACAATTATTCTAATACACTTTGGAGCATGCGGTCAGTCCCGATCCTCGAAAAAGACCTGGGAAAGGGTGATCGGGGAAGGCCGCCAAAAGCTCTACGAAACACCAACCCGAACGTGGTGGATTACAAAGACCCGACAGTGGCCGTCACCCCCGGGGGCTACCACAACTATGGGATTGGGCGCAACCTCGGGGTAACCTATAGCCTAGACACCACGCCTACACTATAAATTACTACTCTAGCTACCTAGCATAACTAGAGCCCTCAATACGAGCGGAGATCCCATGCAATAGTATAATAACTATATCAATAACATGAAAGGCATAAAAGTACTAGAAAAGATATATCTAATTATGGCATAAAGTCTAATAGAGTTGAGATACAAAGATATACTTAGTAAGACTTCTCGAGATAACTCTCTACTAGATCTATTCTATTACATTGTAGTCCTAATCTAATTCTCTAATATTAACGAGAGAGACCATCCATTCATGGGACAACTCCTCAAGTCAATCCGGTACCGGCTCCTAGGGGTGTAGGGTTACATATATAGGGGTCTCTGCCTCCCTCCACCTTTAGCAAGCAATATGGTACTAAACCTTCATGCATCTCGTGCTTAACCGACCTTCGGATTAAATCGACATCAAACGACCTTATTGCGTCTTAGAGGCGGTGGAGGAACGTCCACAACTTGATAAGCCCCCAGCCGAAATTATTGGGCGATCGGCCCGGGGTGGGCTCCACTGAGATTTCCGGAGTCTTCTAGATGATGTTTTCTTACTACGTCGGGTGTATTCCGCAGCCTTCTAGACTTGTTTGAGAGTTGGATTGCGCTTGCTTATGACACGTCACGCTCATTTTTTTCATTAAGTCCCCGCAAATCACAACTTTACCAAAACTCATGGAAATCATTAGTAGAAACCCCTAATAAGGTTATCTAAATATATTTTAGTCCTTTTCCATGTTTAATTGATAATTAAAAGTATGCATTAACAAGTGTCAACAAGCTCCCCAAGCTTACCCTTTGCTAGTCCCTAGCAAAGCTATATGCTATAGCAGGATCGAGTTGCTACTACGCTTTCATACCTCGAAGCAATCGTGTTTATTAGGAATAAATTCTCCTCTTAACAGACTCTATCATACCTGTTTACCATGGGGCCCTTTTCACGAATCATAATTAGATAAAACAATCAAGTTAAGTACCATGTCTCAAGTTCTTTGATCAACTATCATCCCGGGGTTTTGCAATATTTTTCAAAAAGAAACTCAAAGATCCTATGTATGACCCTCTTAAGTAGATGGTGGTAGTGGAATTACACATGTGGTAGGACATACATGATAGTGGAGAAGTGGATAAGGATGAAAGGTAGTAAATAGCCCTAGCCCTTTTTTTTTTTTTAGTATTTTTCTTCTCAAGCATCTTGGACTACATCTCTCTTTCTAAAAATTGCTAGGACCTCCGTCCATTCTTGGAGAGGTGGGCTTTGCCAACTTGTGTCCATTTTTCTCTCTCCTTAGAGATGTGGGCCCTACTCACCCCGGACACGTGTCCATTATTCATCTCTAAATATATTTTTATTATTAGGGAGGTAGGCCCTTCTCGCCTAGTATGACTTTTGTCCGTTACTCTCCCTCTCTCGGCTCACTTTTCTCTCTAAATATTTATTTTTCTTTTTTCTTTTTTTTTTTTTTTTTTTATTTTGAATGTAGCCCAAATTCTATAAAAACACCGAGAGACATATCCAAAGATTGCAAGAGTTTATTTTTTATTTTTATAATTATGGCTAGCGGCTTGATGGAGTATGGGGATGCGGAGGGTTTAGAAGGCAGTGGAGTGGGATGATAAACTTTTAAGGGTCATAGCTAAGGAACTCATCATGTAATTTTTTATAATTTTTAAAGATAAAAAACCAGGGGATCAAGTATCTCTAGGAATATGATAGACATCAACTTTTCATGTACTTTTATCCTTTAAAGCTAAGACTCGGATTAAGCATGTGCTTCCCAAAATTGGTTTTAGAGCAAATTAAGCATTTAAAGTTTTGGAAGAATCTAAGTCCAAAGTGTAAGTACTTTTAAGAGGAATTAAAGGCGGAGCAACTATTCATCATTTCCTTACATAGGGATCATCTTCAGAATTCTAGCAAGCATAATTAAGCACACTATCTATTTATTTATTTATAGCTAACATAAAGATCAAACTATATATATAACTTAAACTTTTTATCTAGTTTTCTATAGTTATGCATCTTTTTATATCTTTTTAACAAAACAAACTAGTAGTAAATAAGGTAAAGGATAAGAGTACTTACCTGGATAATGGGGGTTGCACTCCCCCAAGCCGGATCTTGACATAGTCTTCAATGTTCTTGATGGTTGGAAGTAGAGGTAGATAGTGATGGTGACCGATTGATCTTCTTTAACGCTTATACACCATATGTGTCATGTCTCTCTTCCTTGGGATCATGTCTTTGTTGTTCTTATGGCTTGTAGCTTTGTCCATCCACTTCCTTAGAGTGATTACTTTTTGTGATCGTGTTGTATGACACTCTTCTTCACGATTCTTTCAATTCTTCCATAAATGATGAATGAATCGAGTCTCCCTTTTGCACAAAAGTTTAGAGTTCATCGTATGCCTTACTTCATCTCTCGATCTAAGCTCATCTCTTGACTTACCCGAATTGGATTTAAGAGTTTTCTCGAGGGGTTAGTCGAACACAATAACCAATGTCTACACAAGCAATACTTAGTTCAATAACCAAACTAGACTCCATGTCTAATTTAATTAAGGAAGACTATTTAACCTAAGCACCATGCTTAATTTAAAAGCCTTTGAAAGGCGCAATGGTAGAACTTCCAAACCAAAACTTACTATAGCAAACAAAGGACGTTGATCAAAAGAGTTTGAGATATAGTGTTCGACTTGACTGCTTCTATCTTTCAATTACCCAAGATTAAAGAAAAGAGATATAAGCCCCAAAAGGTAAGAGGTAATATGGGTAAGTTAAAGTTTTAAAAAGTTTATCTTTATCTGGAGAGAAATTTTGTTTGAAAGCATGTGTACTTTTGAGGTGTGAAAGCGTTGCAGCAACTCCTAATCCATTGTTAAGTTTGGCTTTGCTAGGGACTAGCAAAGGGTAAGCTTGGGGGAACTTGTTGACACCTGTTATAGCATAATATTACTAGTCAACTAAACTTGGATAAGGGCTTAAAATGAATATCAACATAAGTCTAGGGGTTTAACTAACACAATTCCACGAGTTTTGGTGATTTATATAATTTCGTGGACTTAATAGATAAATGCGAGAGAAGAATGGAGAAAGTTCCTAATATACATCCCATACGATGACAAGACTTAACCGTGAAGTTACTCGACCCGAAAAGTGGACTAAAACATTCTAGAAGGTACCAGAGGACACCAAAGAAACACGAAGCCGGGGAAGCTTCTGGACCACCCGCCGCCGCGAGCCATTTAGGCCGGCCGCCGGTGGGTCCTCCCCGTCATCCTCTCCTTTCTATGGCGGTTTACCACCGACATTGAGATTGTATCTACACCGTTGCCAAGGTCGGTTTGATCCAAGGGCTATCATTCATCGCCAAGACCTATATAAGAAGACCCCCTGACCCCAGGGTGAAACCCTAATTCAATCTATCTCATTCTATTCATTATCTCTCGCTTGTAGAGGTGTCCCAATATAAGGATAACCTCTCTCTGGGATTAGTGAATTAGAAGTAGATTAGAAAAAGATTAGCCATGTTATTAGAAGCATTAGACATGTAATTAGAACTAATCAAGAGTAAAAGAGAGTGGAGCTATGGTCATGTTCGAGATGTCTTCAGTATGGTATGTCTTTATATCTTCTCTACAAGACTTATGATTCATATATTTATCTTCTCTATTTACTTCCATGTTTTACATATATGGTTAAGTATAGTTGTTATGCTATTGCATGGGATCTCCGCTCGTATTGAGGACTCTAGTTATTCATGGTAGCTAGAGTAGTAATTTATAGTATAGACTTGGTGTCTAGGCTATAGGTTACCTGAGATTGCACCCAACCCCACCTGATAGTTTGTGGTAGCCCTGTGGTGGTGACAAACTGATGGCCGACGTATTCCACCACGTTCGGGTTGGTGTTTGTAGGACCGTAGTCGGAGCTTCCTAGCCCCCTTCTCATCTCTTTCTGTGGCTAGTGTTCTGATGTCCCAAAGTGTTATGGTATGATTGCTATCAAAGAACCTAAGTAATAGAGAAGTACCCAGGAACCTTAATCTCTCTCTTTGACCTCTTGATTAGTTTAATTATTCTTTTTTATATCTTAGGTAGGTTATTATTTTATGCTTTGACATTTACTTATCCTTTAACAGTTACCCCCTCACTATAGTCTAGTGGCTTGCTAAGTTAGTGGATACATGATTGTGACTTATTAGAATTCTTTAGCCAAAGCTTCTCTGTGGATACGATACTCTAGAATACTCATCCTAGGGAAAAGCTACAATGGTAGGTGTTCTATGCGCTTGCGTAATCCTTCATATTCTTTTAGCACTTAATAAATGCCAACAACCGCCTCTTGCTCCAAGCCGCTAGGGAACCAAAGAAATTCCCAAGAGAAACAAGATCCCATAGCTTCTCCAAGGATGAAGTGCCTCTAGATGCAAGACCAATCAAGCAATGCACTTCTATCACTCTCAATCTCACTCAAGATTCGGGTTAGAGTGAGGGGATGAGTGGAGAGGAGTCTCACAAGCTCACAAATGAGTTAGGGCTGTTGAAATGTGCAAGAGAGAGACAAATGAACCGCCATGGCACTATATATAGACCCCAAGTCGAAATAGAGCCGTTGGTCCAAAAACATCCCCCTGGGCGCTGCTCGGACGCCGCCAGTGCCCACGCCGACGCGCCAGCGCCGGGCAAAACCACAGCGCCGACGCGCGCCAGCGCCGCGCGTCCGGCGGTGTGCCCCCCCGACACTCTTACTGGACTGCGTACGGCGCCGCCGGACGCCGCCAGCGCTGGCACGGCGGCTGCGCCGGCGCCGCACGGGCGCGCCCGAGGCGCCACGTCCGTCGGGGGTCCTCGACACCCCTTTCGGACCGCGACGGGCGCCGATCGCCGGACGCGCCAGCGCTGGCCAAACTTCCTCGAAGACGACATCTTCCACGCGCGCCGGACGCACGGATCCAAAATGACCGCGTCGGCGCTCTCCGGAACGCGTCGCGCGCCGATTTGAATATTTGCCCGCGCCGGGCGCGCCAGCGCCAGCCGGCCGAAGTCCGGCCCAAGATACAAAATATTCCTCTTCATCGTTAGCGTCGTCGTCTTTCCATCTTTCCAAGTTTCACTTCTTGTCTTGAGATGCCAACACTTCGAATGTGTCCCATGAGCACTTGTGTTAGCATGACGCGATCGGTTAGACAAGAACGAAGTTAGTGCTCTCAATCCTAAATGCATATGCAAGTCAATTGGACCTAGAAGCACTTCACCAAAGGATTGTCACGGCATCCCCTCTTGATAGTCGGCTATCTATCCTATAATGTGATCACACGCTCTATCATGTCTTGATCACCGAAAGGAAAACCCTATCAAGATACCTTTGCCTTGATCTCCCGGGTTCCTCTCAAGCCGATCACCGAGCTTGACAATTCATCATGTCCACCATCATCGTCCATGTTCATGATCATCATGCTCCTTGTCATCAACCTAATCCTATCTCATAGTCAACACTTAGAGCAAAGGATTAGTCCACAAGTGTGTCATCAATTTCCAAAACCAAACATAGAGAATTCACGTACTCAAAGGAAAGTAGGGACGAAACGTGCAATCCTCCAGCAACAAGGTCCTACTTGGCCTATCCTACGGGATGTGGACTCCAAAGGAATCAATGGGACTGTCACTACCACGAACTACCACGCTCCGGAAGGTAGGGTGCATCTAACGAGACACCCGAGTCCAAACACCACGTTTGCACTACGAATATTACTCTAATCTAAGCGCCAGATTAAAATACTCAAAAGGGACTCGCAGACCAATAAAAATAATTATAAACAATATTACTTACTAAAAGAAGTAGATTACCAGAGTAACTCCAAGTGTAGGTTAACTTCCACCGAGGTACAAGTTGTGGAGGTAGCACCGACAGGCCGGTACTTCCTCCAGTCCCTTCCCTCTCTCTATCTCTCTTGTTCTAAAGACTAGATCTATCTAGATCTAATCCTCTCTTGCATGCTAACTCTTCTAGTTCTAGTTCTAGTCTAGATCTAGAGGGAGACTCAGGGTCTCAGCCTATTGATACTGAATGATAATGAATTAGGGTTTCACCCTAGGGTCAGAGGGTCTTCTTATATAGCCATCGGCAATGAACAGGGACCCTTGGATCAAATCGACCTTGAACAACGGTATAGATGCAACCTCAATGTCGGTAGTGAACCGCCATAGAAAGGAGAGGCTGACATGTAGGACCCACCTGGCGATCGCCAGGGCCCTGGGCCACAACCACATCTCCTTCCTCCTGGTGTCTTCTGGTGTCTTCTAGAATGTTTTAGTCCACTTTTTGGGTTGAGTTGCCACACGGTCAAGTCTTGTCATCATATGGGATACAAACACTTAGGTTTCTCACTTTATTCTTATATTTATTCTTTTATTTATTCAATACCAAAGTCATGGAATTATGTTAGACCCCTAGACTTATGTTGATATTCATTTTAAGCCCTTATTCCATGTTTAGTTGACCAGTAATATTATGCTATAACAGGTGTCAACAATCATCCACGATCGAATACACACCTGGTGTTTGTTGTCGAAGCTGATTACTCGAACCTGTCACCGATCATCACCCGTCGCCGATCATCGCCCACGTCGCCTGGGGGTGTGCTGCCGAGAACGCAAGAAGAGAGAAAGACACGAGCAGGGGAGAGAGATAGGGGAGAGTGAGTCATATTTCAGTTAGGAGCGTTCCTGGCAGCTGAGGCCCACGCGTCAGTCCAATTGAACCCAACTGGAGTCCATCCCTTGCACCACCGTGGCAATACCAGGCCACACTAGCCGCCACGCGGGCAAAACAACCCTCCAAAACCGGGCTTGAGGGTGGATTAACCGATTTGCAATAGTTTATTGTGTTCCTTAAGCGTTTGCAAAGGTGATGGCAAGGAGTAGTCACAGCCCCATAGTTGGGGGGTTAAGTAGACTTCTTTCATTTTCTGTAACTGTGGTCCTATTTTGCCAACTTCATATTCTACTATGGGCCATAATGAATTTATGCTTCCTTAGATTCTACTGGAGAGTAATCTGATCTAAACTTCAATTTTTTTTTTCAAGCAGTGCTCAACAATAATGCACCTGCACATTGTGTGATGTTGTTTTATGTGAAATCTCATGTTTGGTTTTGATAATTGATGACACTTTGTTATGTTAATCCTTTGCTCTAAGTGTTCTTAAGAGATAGGATTGCATGGATGACGTGGAGCAACATGATCATGGACATGAACGTTGATGATGGACATGATGGATCATCGAGCTCACGTGGTGGAATGGAAAGGACTCGAAGATCAAAGCAAAGGATTAACTTGATAGGGTTTGCTTTCGGTGATCAAGACACTATAGAGAGTGTGATCACATTTTGGATAGATAGTCGACTATCAAGAGGGAATGCCACGGCTAATCCGATGATGAAGTGCCTCTAGGTTCATATTGACTTGCATATGCATTTAGAATCTAGTGCACTAACTTTGCCTTTGAAATTGGTTGTGAAATTGCTAACACACTTGCACATGGAAATATACACTTGGTGGTGTTGGCACATTTGCAAAGGCGGCGGTGGTTTGCAGGGTTGAGTTGGGTTTGGGTACCGTTCATCCTATTTTCTATTACGCCGGATGCAATTTGTCGGAGATATCTTGCTATCCCTCGTGCTCAAGTTGATATACTTGTTGGGTAGCAAGTTGGATAAAGGACGTCGACGCGGCGATGAAGTGAGCTTCAACAGGCCGCGCCGGATGCTAGAAATGGAAGCGTCGGACGCTGGCTCCAGCGTCCGGCGCATGGTGACTTGGCACGTGTGAAGAACGGAGCGTTGGGGCGTCCGCTTGTTGAGCGTTGGATGCCGGATCTCGCCCGGCGCGCACTCGGTGGATTTCGGGAAGATTTTGACTACGCGGCGGACGCTTGGTTTTGGCGCCCGGCGCTACGCCGAACGCAGTCCGTAGAGGTTCGCAAAATCGCCACCGATGGACGCCGACATCTTCGCGACGGACGCCGGAGCACGGGCGTCCGGCGCGTGTTGGAAAATCGATTTGAAAGGCAACGGTCGAGACACGTGGCACTTGATCGTGTGGCGCGCGCCGGCCGCAACGTCCCAGACGTGCGACAGAAAGGTGTTTTTGCCCCCCAACTTCTCCATCTCTTTGGGGGCTTAGAAATAGAGGTGTGGCTGGCCCTTGGGGGTCTCTCTTGCACATTTGATCATTCTAACTCTCTTGTGAGCTGAGAAAACTCCCCTCCACTTATCTCTCTTGCCTAACTTTGATCTTTGGTGAGATTGAGTGAGAATCCAAGTGCATTGTTGATTGCATCTAGAGGCACTTTATCCTTGGAGGAGCTGCGGGATTCTTGTTATCTTGGGAATTTGCTTGGTTCCTAGCGGCTTGGAGTTCGTGGCGGTGTTGAGCTCGATTGGAGCTTGTTTGAGGCCACACCGGTGGACTTGTGAGGAGTTGAGCCTTTCCCCGTGGGAGATTCACGAAAGACATCACTAGTGGATTGCTCGTGGCTTGTGGATCCCCTCTTGTGAGTGATTCATTGAGCTCCCACCTTGGGATTTGGCACCGACCATTAAGCTTGTGGATCATCAAGTGGGCGTATCACCACAACGAGGAGTAGCGCGTCGACAAACACATGAACCTCGGTAAAAATCATCGTGTCAAGTGTGCTTGCTCGTTGGAGATTTCTTTGACATCGGTGATTGGCCACAACCTCTACTCTACACCATCGGTATTGTATTATAGCTCCTCGTTGCATTACCTTCATAGCTTTACCTTGAGTAGTTGGTTTGCTTTGATAGCTTATGTAGCTACTAGTGATATATTTAGTGAGCCTTGCTTGTTCATCTAGGTGTAAATTAGCAACCTAGTTCTTGTGTGTGATTAGAGATCATAGAATTGATAGAATTGCTAGGTGGCTTGTCTAGATAGATTGTAGCACGCTTGTTAAGCTTCACCATCTTATTTGCTAACCGGTTTGTTTAAGTGTTGTTGTAGAATTTTTAATAGGCTATTCACCCCCTCTAGCCATTAGGACCTTTCAGTATGCATTGTCAACAAAATGCCTAAATCTGGTACATGCACACCATGTCCACAAGTAGTTATAATGGAGACGCATCACCTTACTATGAGGTGCTTCTGATGCTAGAACATTTATACATTGTGATGGCATATAGTTCTCTTAGATGATTTTTGAACGCTTGACTTGCTGCCCTATGAAACTGCCATATAGCCCTTCCTTTTGGTGTGCAATTATTTATGCATTTATTTATGAATGATAGGATATTCCTTTGCTTTGTTTTGTCACAAATTTGCCAGAACACCTACTAGAAAAAGAAGGAATCATATGTGCTGCCATTAATCTATGTTCAGGTTTGTCGCATCACATTGATGTTTCTCTAATGGAATCTGCCTTGCTTATTGTGAAAAAAGGGAATGACCATAGTTAACCAATTCATTCCCTGATACTTTTTCTTGATTATTATGTTCCTTGTTGCAGGGAGACATCCCACGGAACAAGTGGTTGTTCATCATTTTTTTGCCATCTCAGTCCTCTGTACACAGAAAATGACTGGTGGAAAATAACGCCTCAGCCTATCTATAACCTTTGTTGTGGACTCAGTGTTTATCGCTGCTTCAAGTATACAGAATATATACAACACTAGTATGTTGTAATGTCAGTAAATACATATCTGTGTACAACCAAGTATGTAAAATATAGTTCCAGTACGTCGAGTAATTATATACTAATATACTCTGGCTTTTGCGATTCCAAAAAACATATGTACCATACATATTTACAGTCGGCAAACCAAACATATATCTGTACTTCTTCAGTCATATATTTTCAATTATTAACAGGCATGGTCTCTTCACCCAGAGGCTGTAAATTTGCTTTCCCATACTTAGCCCAAAAACTCCATATCTTGGCACGGTCCATTTTTTTCCCTTTCAATGTTTGGTTACTGATTTTGTACTATCCCTATCTCTATCGCTGCATATTGAGATTCATAATTCAGTCAGAGGTTCACATGATTTCAGTGGATCAGCAAAATGTTTCCTCTATACGAATAAGTCAGGAAATAATCCTCCTTGAATATGCCATCACTGATCCAAGTAAGATATTGTTGTTTTCTCATGATTTTATTTTGTACAAAAAACAATGACCATCTATATAATATAATGGACAACTTCACTGGCCATTAGCGGCAACGTAGCAATCTTTTCTAGTAGCTACCCTATAGTTAAATTTAGGGAGGTCACGCAAAACATTGAACTCCAGCAGGTCCCTATTATGGACCCTAAATTTGTTGGACCAACAAATTCCACCCCAAAGCCAACAAATTTGTTGGGTCACTGCCGGCCCCGATCCACCTTTTCCCGTTCGTTGCCTCCCCGCGTCCAATGGAGGCTCAGCCTAGCAAGGGAGCTGGCCGACCTCAGCGTACAAGCGGTGCCAAGGCAGTGGACATGTTGGAATTGGAGTAGCGCTGCAATCAGTGTGTGAAGAAAACAAGCGTTGAAGCCAATCTGTACGTCCAAATAAAATAATCAAAGCAACCACAATAAATATGTCACAATATTTCTAAATATATATATTGTAGGTCCCATTTGAGATAAAAAAATGTCTCTCCAATCCTATGCAAGATGGAGAAAGACAGAGGAAAGAGTAAGAAAAGGTAACATTTTTTATTTGCTTATGCACTGTCCATAGTGCTATGACTACATGGTGCTATGGATGACTCTATTGCTTCACCCATAATGTTTTAGGTAGCTGATAGAAAATATTTTAATCTTATGGACTACCTTACCGCTAACATTGTGGTTGCTCTCATGCATCCTCCTCTCTCTCCCAAACTTGCAGAGATCAGCCCGAACAATGGTGGCGGATAGTAGTACTAATAAACAATTTTCAATTAAGCATTGGAGCAACTACTTTTGTCGCTCCTCGTTTCTTGGCTGCGCTCAAAGGTAACACCATCGGTTGCGCGTTGTTGGAGTAGCACCGAAGCGTGCTGTCAGGTTCCAGCTAGATTGGGCCGGACCTAACACGTAGATTGGGGAATTGGGAGGAGAGGAAGAGGATGGGGGGGATGATGATGGTGGCGGCGTGGGCGGCGGCAAGGGCGGGCGGCGCAGTGGGAGGCAGGGGGCGGCGAAAGAGAGAGACAGGGGAGGTTGGGATAAATTTCTTTATTTGCTTGTTACCCTGAAAGATTACAAACCCCTTACTTTTATAGCCCGGCTAGTGGGACATGTACCTCAAGCAATCTCTCTAAAGGTTTCCTTATAGATTGGAATACCTTTTACAAGCATATCCTATTTATTTATTTCCTAATAAGGGTCTCCCTTATAGATGAGATAGCCTCTTGCACACCAAAACGCCTAAAGATAATCCTAGATATTTTCCTCCTTTATTCCCGAATTAATTGCCAAGAATCCGCGGAAAGGGAGGGGAAGGCAGCTGGGCACGAGCGCGAGCCCAGAGGGGCGGCGCCGGCGCTCCGCGGGCCTGTCGGGCCTGTCCTTCCGGGGCCCTATTTCCCCGGTCATGACATCTCCCCCCCTTCTCCCCGACCGGGCGCCGTCCCTCGCGCTGGATGAAAGTTCATTCCGTCACACCTGGGTGGAGATCGGCTACCCCCGAATAATGAGCTCAACCTCAGCACGAGCCGACCCCCCGACCGGGTTCCCGAGGATCATGTTCTCCCCGGTTCGCTTTAGGATCAAACTCAGGAGGTAGTGAAGGTTGCCGATGTAGCCGTGGTAGATGTACCCGGTGAACAAAGATGTCCCTCGCTGTGAAGTCGCCCGACGGCGGCCGCCAGGTAGGAGCTCGTGGAATGCCCACCTCAAGGTGTTGATGCACCATGTTGCGGGGTGGGCTCTCCAGGAACAAGAAACGCTCATTGGGCGGAGCGTTGACGAAGAGCGGGAGCAGGCGCCAGATGGTGATGTCGCGGCGAGTAGGAGGAGTAGCAGCCAAGTTCAACATCGCATCGCATGAAGGGAGCCGACGTCGAACGAGAGAAGGCGAAAGCCGGTGGACACCCCTCTGCTCGCATCGTGGCGATGTGGACATTATCGACGGTGAGGAAGAGGCGATCCATGACGCCGAGGAAGACGACCCTAGCTAGGCCGACGTGGTGGCACCGCGACCATATGCCGCCCAACAGGATGGCGGTTGGTGCAGCTGAAGTTGGCTCCGTCGTGTAAGCCCCCAAGGCGAGGAAGTTCGTCCTGCGAACTCCGCCCTGAAGCAAGGCCTCCAGCAGGTCCGGCAATAGTGGAGAGGAAGCCGGAGGTAGAATCGGGCCGTCGAAGAGGAGGAGGCCGCCCTCGCGTCCATGCTGGAGAGCGGGCGTCGCCCCGTGGTGACGCCGAGGGCGAGCGCGGCGTAGATGCTGATCCTCCAATGTAGCCCGGGCGTAGGCGGGACGAAGACTCCGGGCGACGTGTCGTAGAGGTCCAAGCGCGCCGCATGACTCGAACGCTTTCCTGCCGAGTCGCAGCGCACGAATGACGGCGAAGATGCTGACCGACCAAAGGCCGGGGCCGGGGCGCCCACGCTGGGGGGTGGAGCCGATGTGAACGCGTTCGGGCGACCGCCGCGCAGAGTACGCGCAGCTCGTGGGTCGCGAAGTCCCACGCCACGCGCCCCCTTGCCAACCAAGGCATGCCAGGATGACGCCGACGCCGCCGCCCAATGGCATGACGTAGGCGCGGCGTCGGCTGTGCCGGCGCCGAGGCGTAGTGGTACGTCGAAGGTGGTGACGTGGCATGTAGACGTGGCGCCGGTGCCGGTGGTGATCGACACGCACCGGCCGAGTCCGAGGCATGCCGTGGGTCACCACGCTGGGTCGATGTAGTTGTGTGTTGCTCCCGAGTCGACGATGATGTTGACGCCCGTGTGAGAGAGATCATACCGACGAGGTAGAGAGAATGAGCACCACGCATCAGGAGTCGGGGTCCCCAACGAGGACCTTTGATCACCGGCTCCTCTTTGACATCCGCTAGGGGTGTTTGTCGTCGTCGCTTGTAGTCGCTTGAAGATCGTGATGTCGAAGAGATGCTTGCACTTAGACCCCTCGTGTGAACGGCTCGTCATAGTTGAAGCAGAGTTCAGCCTTGCGCCGCCCGTCATCTCCTTCGTGTCGCCCGCTGAACGGCCGAGTCGCCGCTGCCAACGGGAGGGGCGCCCGGGGGCGGCCAGCAGGCCACGCGTGGGCACCCCGGCTGCTTGTGCTTGGCTTGTCGGTGTTGTAGAGGATGGCGAGGTGTCGCTCATACGCCCTGGCGAGACATGGCAGCCACCATGTCCGTGGGATTCTGCATCTCGACGTCCCGTCTTGAGCGGTTCGCCCAAGCCTTTCCGTAGATGTTCACCGTTGCTTGTCGTCGAGGTGGCCCCCGCACGTGCCACGTGCGCCAGAACCGCCTCCGTACTCATCGACGGTGCCTGTCTTCCTCGGCCGATGCCAGCTCCCAGTTAATTCCGCCGTTCACCGGGCGGCGCATCGTTGACATATTGGGCGAAGCTTCGCCCAATCCGCCACCGGTTTCTCCCCGGGACAGCCTCATGTACCACTGCTGTGCTCCTCCCGTGAGATGATAGGATGCATACCAGACTTGCTCGCGGGTCAGGCGTACCTTGTCCCCCTCAAGAATTGCTCGCAGCGGTTGATCCATGGGAGGGGATCCTCCTTGCCATCGTAGGTCGGGAAGGACAGCTTGTGCAGGCGGGGCGTGAGACCTGGGAAGGTGTCGACCGGAGGGGGGGGGGGGGGGGCGATGCGCCGACGGTGCCGCTTCAGCCCGAGGAGGTAGCCCTTCATCAGGTTCTCCGACGGCCGCGTGACTTGATCATCCATGTTCTCGCTTGCCGCCGACCCGCTTCTTGATGAAGTCGCGGGTTGCCGTCTCCAACGCCGTTTTCATCTCCAGCTCGGCGTCCCGGCTGTTGGCGGCGCTTTGATTGCTGCCGGATCATCGCCGGAGAGGATCGAAAGTTTATTCTCGATCTTGTCCACCTCGCCGTCGAATTTGGTGAACCGGTCCCCCAAGTTCTTCAGCAGCCTTTTCGAGTCGTTGTCCATGGTGGTGGGTGGATCGTAGTGGTCTCCGGATACCAGCTGTCAGGTTCCAGCTAGATTGGGTCGGAATTGACACGTAGATTGGGGAATTGGGAGGAGAGGAAGAGGATGGGGGCGGTGATGATGGTGGCGGCATGGGCGCACAAGATGGGCGCATGCGCGGCGGGGGGAGGGGGGGCGGCGCTTGAAGCGAGAGAGACAGGGAGGTTGGGATAAATTTCTTTATTTGCTTGTTACCCCGAAAGATTACGCACTCCCTTACTTTTATAGCCCTGGCTTAGTGGGACTTGTACCTCAAGCAATCTCTAAAGGTTTCCTTATAGATTGGAATACCTTTAAAAGCATATCCTATTTATTTATTTCCTAATAAGGGTCTCCCTTATAGATGAGATAGCCCCTTGCACACCAAAAACGCCTAAAAATAATCCTAGATATTTTCCTCCTTTATTCCCCGAATTAATTGCCGAAGAATCCGCGGAAAGGAGGGGGGAAGGGCGGGCGAGCCAAGCCCCCGTGGGGGTTGTGCCGGCAAGCCCGCGGGCTTGTCGGCCTGTCCTTCGGGCCCTATTTCCTCGGGTCATGACACGTGCTACCCCGGATGCCGAACCTAATCGGTCGAAGAACTCAAATCTCAAAACACCGAAAATGAACAAACGCTTTTGCATTAATTTTTCATCCGTCCATACAATGCCCGCAGAGGCTCCATTTATAGTCGTCCCCGTAGGCATTTACATGACCAAATTAGCCTTCTACCTACTTTAACTCCCCGCAATATTCCTTCCGGGCGAGGCTCGTGTTTATGTCACCCTATTATATATTAGTGTAAATGTGTTGTCATCAAGTTATATATACCCTTTGTCATGTGCATATCTATTATTCCATTTATCAAATAGTCATAAAACTATCATGCACGCGCGCAAATTACTAGTAAGGAAAAGAAAAGTGATGAGGAGGCACAAGAGGCTCGCAAGAGCAAAACAAGCAAAGCAAGGTTAGTCAAACTTGTCTAAAAGGCCAAGCGCGGTCAAACTTGTCTCGTATGATCAGATGTGGTCTATCCTCACCAAGTTTGCAAAGAAGTGCGAGGGAAGAGAACATGAAATAATAAGGAGATAATGTTTTGGGTACTGGTGTTTTTTTTATAACTACAGTAGCTTTTAGCCCATATTAGCTGAGTTTGATGGATTACTAGGGGATAACCCCGCGCTTCGCTTGAGGCAAAGAACCGACAAGATTGACGTTTTTACAAATGATTTGATGTTATACATTGATGTAGATGCAAAGGGAAACGTGTAGTGAGGTAATTATTGTTTTAACATATTCCTTGCATTTCAATACATTGCGCATGTTGTGAGTGCAAAGAAATAACAAAGGCAGCTTTGAAATTACCTAATATCGTGTAAAAAGGTTTATGCAATGATTTTTTTAGAGAGGCTTAGAACTATAAGAAATTATGAACACATATGAAATATTCAGCGGAACTAAAGAGATTGAGGTTCTGATATGAACAAATCTTACATGACAGAGAATATGAAGTGGTCGCATTTATCAGCTTTTGGCGAGATATGAATCGATTGTAGATGAGAAAGTGAGATTGTTATGACCCAAAATAAGGCCGAAAGGCAAAGGATTGGAAGGCTGGAAAATACATACGTTTCGAAAGAGAAATTGCATTGGTCGGCAGAAAAAATTGGCGCAGCGACTCATAAGCATAATGGATCTTGTCGCCATCTTGGCAAGTAGCCCCTCCGCAAAATTGGCATTGCACGACTGTCGCCATATCCGCATCGTGGATTTGGATTGTCGACGGTCAAAACCAATGTCGTCCACTTGAGACGCCGCCTCGGACCGTGCGGCGATGATGGTGCTGCAAGGATGCAATCGTTGAGCCTATAGGTGAGGTGGTCAACGGGTCCGCGTTGTTAGCACGTAACACGCCGCCATGGATGACGCCGCATGTCGGACCATCCCCCCCTTCGATCGACGCGAACCCCATTGTGGCGTCGCTCGTGGGAGACTATGGCAGCGCCGCATAGCCACACCGTCCCTCCCGGCGTGCGTGCAGAGTTAGGCGCGGAGGGGGCGCTAGAGGCAGAGGGAGGCACGAGTGAGAGAGGTGGGAGAAGCGGGTAGAGAGGGGTGAGTTTGCCTGGAGCTGCAGCGGCGATTGCGTGGTGGCTGGATGGGCCAGAACATCCCGAAGGCTCTTGTAGGGGTGGTCTTTTTGGCCGTTGATGGCGAGATCATAGGGCTAGGAAAAGGTGATGACGTGGCTCGCTAGGAGATGAACAAATGTTGGTAGATGGTAGATTAGTTGGCTAACAACTAGGTAAACTTTGACTAAATTTAACCCCACCCATTAACCCTCCTATTTGAAGTCTCAAAGGCTAAAGTTTAGCAATTACTACCTTCGTTCCATAATAAATAAACTTCAAGAGTTCAAAGTTCATCTAGGTACTATGAGACAAACCGACTTTAGTTGTCTTTTTTTTTACTTTTTCCCCCAAAGTGCAATGATTACACCTTTTTTTGTTATATTTATCTAAAATACAATGATTACACCTTTATAGGGGTATATACGACATTGATCTTTTCAACAAAGTTTTAAAAGTGCATTTATCTATAAACGAAGGGAGTAGTTGTTAGGGATACAAAGAGTGTTAGCTATATCCTATCCTATATGATAGGATTGGATATCAACATTATAAATATGCAATTTGAGTATTTGAATACTGTCATGGTCTAATACCACCGTCACAGTAATCGTCTGGCTAGCGTGTGCTCTGAGGGCCTAGCTCTAGAGATAGTGACACAGGATGTATACTGGTTCGGGGCAAATCGCGCACCCTAGTCCAATGGGGATCACTATCCGAGCTCAAACGCTCATACAGGGGCTGGTACAAGCGAGGCGAGAGAGGGAGCGGGCTCCCAAGTCTCTGTGATTGAGGCAAGTGCCAATATCGAGTGAGATGTGGGTGTGAGGATTGGTGAATGCTAAGGGTCCTGCCTCAACCCGGTGGCTAGGGTCCCCTTTTATAGTAGCGAAGGGGAGATACATGAGCGCCACTGTGGTTGAGGACTAAGAAGGAGAAAGGAATACAGTTACAGGGGAGATAGTGCTAAATGGAGTGGAGCAACGAGCTCGTCGTGGAAAAAGAGCTCGTTCCGAGCTCGGAGGCATGGGCAGCGTCGTGGTTGGTCGTCATCGTATACAGGATTCCTGGAGTTGGACGGTGGCCGGTCGTCGCCCTGTCTTCGATCGTAGTTGGAACCCGTCTTCTCCGTATGGGCACGGCCATACCGCGGACGAGTTTGGCATACGTCAGGTGTACCCGTGCGACACTGCAGGGTATGGTGGGGTAAATCCGTCACCTCTCCCCTGTCACTGTAACCCCGCGCAGCTACAGTGCTCGTCACGGGGTGGTTGGGCTCGTCAGGGAGTGGTTGGCCAACTCCCGTACCCGTTGGCTTCCTCGGGAAGACAGACGGGTGAGCTCTAGGCCGCTCCCTGCGTGCGGAGGGTCGCGAGCTCGTTGCGGGAGGAGCTCGAGCGAGGCGGAAAGAGGTCCCCGGATGAGCCTGTGCATTGTGAGGACCGGAGAGCTCGTTGATGAGGGAGCTCAAGCGTGGTGGTGAATCGACCCCGTCCTAAGAGCTCGTGTGGGCGAGAGCTCGGCGGGGCGGGAGAATGGCCTCACGTTGAGCTTGCTCCTGAAGAGAGGTCGTGGATCCCGGGGAACTCGAGCGAGGCGGGTGAGGGGTCCCCTCGATCGCTCGTGCTCTTGCCTAGGATCAGAGAGCTCGTTCGCGAGGGTGACCTCGTACGTCTTGGCGGGGTGATTCGTCTCTTCGTATGTTCCATGGACTTGGTGGGGTCAGGACGGTTATGGGCTTTTGTTCTGAGTTGGGCCATTGTCTGGAATGTCCCGAATATCGATCCCCCACAAATACAAATACAATATCGGACATTGAGGGCGTATTTGGCAGAGCTCCACGTAGCTCCAGATCCCAAAATCCAGCTCTGCTCTAAATTTTTCTAGCCAAACACTCTCAGCTCCAGTATCTCCGCGGCGGATCTGCTCTAAAAAATGGTGGAGCAGGCTCCAAATCCATGAATTTCGTAGAGTGTCTCAGGAGGTGCTCCACAAAATTAGATTTGGTGGAGTTGGGAGAAATTACCCACCTCTGCCACTAATTAGTGGAAAATGACTGGTTCATTTTATTTCCTTCTCTATTCATCGTGCTCGAACCTCCGGATCCCCCCCCCTCTCCGTCGCCACCACACCATACTCCACGTCACCCTCACCTCCGGCGGCCACCGCCTAACCATCCTTGGTCGTCTCTTCCTCACCATCCCCGCCCCACCGACCCTACCCCCCGGCCGTTGACCCGCCGCCGCCATCCATTCCATCGGCGTCGACCTCTCCCACCAGGGCACCTTAGTCGCGCATGGCGTGAATGCGGCGTTGGCCGATATACGCAAAATCCTCCGGGTGCCGGGACAAGGATGATGGCGTCCCGCTGCCGAGGCCACGCTGTGCCAGGGGCTCCGTGCATCGTCGTGGGTGGGCTTCCCCGGCGGCGTCCGCGCTATGCGGCGGCGCCCGTGCATGCGTCGTGGGGTGCCGCTGCGTCGGCAGATAGCCGGCACCGAGCCGGGGCGTTCCGCAATGGCCTTCTAGGCCGGCCTCCCCTCGTGGAACCCGTGCGGGAGCGGCCGGGTGGCAAAGGCCTTGCGGGACTAGCACACCACACGAACCCCGAATGACCGGCTAGGAGGAAGAAAAGACCTTTTTTTTTTCTTGCGACCCTAGACATCATAGGGATGGTGGGAAATCTAGAGCTATACCAAACGCTTTTAGGGATCTTAGGTCCACAAAGTGATGAGGACATCTCCTCCTGAAAGGTCCTAAATGGCTAGAGGGGGGTGAATAGCCTAATAAAATTTTCTACAAAACACTAGACAAACTTGTTAGAATAACAAATGGCGATAAACGCTGTTTGCTCTAGCTCTACTTGTCGACAAGCCTCCTATTGTCAATTCTAGATGATATGATCTCTAGTTCACACTCAAAGGCTAAGTCACTACTTTACTAACTAGGTGAGCAAGCTAGATTACTCTAAACAAGGCTAAGCAACTAAGCAATTCTACTCCAACTACACTAGCACAATATATATGAATGTAAAGCAAGAGTGTAGAGGTGATATACCACAATGTAGAGGCTAGTCAATCCAATCACCAAGGATGAAACAATATGATAACCAATTCGAAGCCAATCACCGAGAGACAAATGACGAGATTTAACCCGAAGTTCACTTGAGCACCCTCAAGCTAATCTCCGTTGTGCCGACCTTCTCACGTGTGGGTCGAGGTGGAGCTCACTCCAAGCCAAATGCCTTTAGGCTTCTCGCACCCAAAGCAAATGCGAGGTACCCAAGACACGAGCAATAGATTACTCACACTTTGTCTTCCCGACGAGGAGTGTGTGACCCTCCCACAAATCACCGGAGGTGGCCAAGAACATTCACCTTCTCTTGCCAACGCCTCCACCAATCACCAAGCCGGCTAGGAGTGGTGCTCTCCAAGAGCAACAAGAAAACCACCGGCTCACAACGATCCACAAGTGCCACTAGATGCAAAGATCAAAGCAAGTGCACTTGAATCACCTCAACTCACTAGAATGAATGCTCTCGAGCAAAGGAGTGAGGAGGAGGATGAGTGCTCAGCTCTAGAGGTGTTAGGATTGATTCAAAATGACCAAGAGACCTCCTAGAACCGGCCAAAGGGGTATAAATACCCCCCACCACGAAATGTGGCCGTTGGGGTGCAATCTGCGCAAAAATCAGCCTGACCGGACGCACTGACCGGACTCACCAGTGAGTCCGGTCGGTGGGTCCGGTCACAACCGACAACCCCAACCGGATCGCCGACCGAAGCTCTCGAAGCCCGGCCACGTCGCGTCGGTGCCTTCTCGGCCAGTACCGGAAGCTTCCGGTCGGTGCGTCCGGTCGCTCCTCGGCCGATCCACCGAAAATTGCTCGCCAGACGCACTCACCGGGCGTCCGGTCGAGTTTCGCCGTGCTCGGCCACGGTTCCGCCGTGCGCCACCGGTCGGCTTCAACAAGGAAATTTTTGTCGTTTCGTCGCCGTTCGCCGCCTTTGCTCCAAACCGACTTCCGCTCCACTTGATTCTTGTTGCGCCAAACCCATCTCAACCCCGAAGAACACCCCACAAATGACACCAAGTGTTAGCATTTTTGAAACATTTTCCATCAATCACGGAGTTTGCTCTCTAGGTTAGAATGCATGCAAATGATTTTGAACCTAGAGGCACATGTGGATCGATATGTACGATAGTTTTCCCTCTTTATAGTACGGCTTATCGATCCTATAATCACCACACACCCTCTATGGTGTCTTGAGTGTAAAATCAAAATGGCCCTATGGATATACCTTTGCCTTGAGCCCATTTTGATTCACGATCCTCTCCAAGTCATGCACTTGATCATCAATTGAACCATCTCGATCCATCCATCATGACCATCATGCACAACCTTGGCTTGACCAATCTCCAACTAATACAAACACTTAGCATAGAGAGATTAGTCCTAAGGATGTCATCAATTAGCCAAAACCAATCTAGAGATCTTCAATCTCTCCCCTTTTGGTAATTGGTGACAACCCGCATAAAGATTTTATGATTAAGGGTTTTGAACCTATCATGGTTGTCCAAGCATTTTGCTTACAATCATAGGATTGGACAAACATAATAAATTCTGTTTTGGTAGCATGAGCTCCCCTACATGTATGCCTAGAGTTTGGTATAGGCTTTGCATACATGTATGAATATTGAAATTAGGGGAGTGAGCCATGTTACCAAAGTGATGCTTAAGGTGAAAGAATGGACCTTTGAAGCGTGATACCAATCGAAAGGCGCCTTTCTCACCATACAAGCATCATGGATAACTAGATATTTCATCAAAAACTCAAAGTACCTCGTGAGATCATATTATAAACATAGGTACTTGAATTTAGAGCGAAATCAAAATATCTAGATACCACCTAAGCATGCTAGTTGATCAATCATCAATCAATGTACCACTAGCATTCATCACACAAGCATGTATATATGGACTTTAAATACATGTGCAAGAGCAAGTCATATGTTAGTGCACAATCAAATGCAACAAATGGTTTATGAGCTTGCTCCCCTACTTGTGTGCTTTCAAAAAAAAAATTTGATCCCCATCTAATCTTTATGCACTAATCTTTCCCCCTTGTCAACAATTGACATAAAAGGATTGATCGTGTTCTTTTGATATTGGAAAGATTAGTTTTCAAATTTGGTCAAATTTGGATAGCTTGCCATACATGTAATTCGGTTTGAACCAAAGACAAGCTTCTTCACACCTCAAGTGAGGGTTATCATGTCTATGTTGAACCACATATTTGACAATATATCCAAATTCAACACTTGAGATTGCAAGCCCACAAGTATGTCATATGTCATCACTAGATCATTCAAGCATATAAAACAATAGTGATGGCATACATACATTGAAATTCATTGCTTTTCCATGAACGCAACCTAAAAAGAACAAGTTGTATGTCTATATGTTCTAACAAGTCCTTAGATATCATGATGACATGTCAAACAATTTCACCTTTGCTTTGGCTCGGTGGAGGGCATGTCACATATGTGGGGTGCATTCAACTCATATTGGAGAAGTCAAGAATGTTCAATTCATTTCTAAGCTTGCAAAATCTCTTCTCATCAAGTGGCTTGGTAAAAATATCGGCAAGTTGATCTTCTGTACCAATTGGATGGATTGCAATATCTCCTTGTTGTTGATGCTCTCTAATGAAATGGTGCCTTATATCAATGTGCTTGGTTCTTGTATGTTGCACGGATTTTGAGTCATCTTGCAAGCACTCTCATTATCACAATACAAGGGTACTTTGTTGAAGTCAAATCCATAATCCTTCAATGTGGACCTCATCCAAAGTAGTTGATAACAACAACTCCCCGCACTAACATATTCGGCTTCGGCGGTAGAGAGTGTCACACTTGTTTGCTTCTTTGAGGATCATGACACAAGAGATCTTCCAAGGAATTGACATGTCCCACTAGTGCTTCTTCTATTGATTTTGCAACCACCATAGTCGGAGTCCTAATATCCAATAAGCTTAAAGCTAGACCTCTTGGGATACCATAAGCCAACATCTTGTGTATGCTTCAAGTACCTCAATATTCTTTTTGCGGCCTTGTAATGACTTTCTCTTGGTGAGGATTGAAATCTTGCACACAAGCACACACTAAACATGACATCCAGGCCTTGATGCGGTCACATAGAGTAGACTACCAATCAATGACCAAAATAGCTTTTGATCAACCATGTTGCCTTTGAGATCTTGATCCAAGGTGCCACTTGTACCCATTGGAGTGGTAATGCCCTTTGCATCTTGCATGTCAAACTTCTTGAGCATGTCTCTTATGTATTTGCCTTGGCTAATGAATGTACCATTCTTCATTTGCTTGATTTGAAGTCCAAGGAAATAGGTGAGCTCTCCAAGCATAGACATTTCAAATTCTTTGGCCATCATCTTAGTAAACTCTTCACAATAGCTTTGGTTTGTTGATCCAAATATGATATCATCCACATATATTTTTGCAAGATGAACAAATCATTGCCAATCTTCTTGGTGAAGAGAGTAGTGTCTCACCTTCCCCATCTTGAAGCCTTTCTTGAGTAAGAAGTCTCTCAACCTCTCATACCATGCTCTAGGTGCTTGCTTCAAGCCATACAATGCCTTCTTCAACTTGTACACATGATTGGGATGATGATAATCTTCAAAACCGGGAGGTTGCTCAACATACACAAGCTCATTGATGAAACCATTGAGAAATGCACTCTTCACATCCATTTGGTATAGCTTGATGTCATGGGCACATGCATAGGCTAATAGAATTCTTATTGCCTCTAATCTTGCCACCGGAGCATATGTTTCTCCAAAGTCAAGACCCTCAACTTGAGTGTAGCCTTGTGCAACTAGTCTTGCTTTGTTTCTAACCACAATGCCATCTTGATCTTGCTTGTTCTTGAACACCCACTTGGTTCCAATGACATTATAGTTAGTTGGTCTTTCTACCAACTCCCATACTTCATTTCTTTCAAAGTTATTTAGCTCCTCTTGCATTGCCAATACCCATTCTTCATCTTTCATGGCATCATCAATCTTCTCCGGCTCTTCTTGTGACACAAATTCAAAGTGCTCACAAAATGCCGCAAGTCTTCCTCTTGTTTGTACTCCACTTGCAATGTCACCAACAATTTGATCAATTGGGTGATCTCTAGCAACACTTGTATTTTGGAGTATTGGTAGTTGATTGCTTGAACTTGGTTGATCACTTGATGTGCCTTGCACTTGAGAAGATGTACTAGCTTGTTGATCTTGCGCTTGAGAACCACTAGCTTGACCCATTGGAGATGAAAGCACTTGATCCTTGTCATCATCAACATCAATCACTTGAGTTGGCTTGATGTGTCCAATGTCCATGTTCTTCATTGCATCTACCAATTGAGTTCCACCAACATCATTGTGATTCTCTTCTTCATCTTGAGACCCATTGGTTTCATCAAACTCAACATCATGCACTTCCTCAAGTTGACCACTAGTGCTATTCCACACTCTATATGCTTTGCTTGTAGTGGAATAACCAAGCAAGAAACCCTCATCACATTTCTTGTCAAACTTGCCCAATCTAGTGCCTTTCCTCAATATATAGCATTTGCAACCGAAGACTCTAAAGTAAGCAATGCTTGGCTTTCTTCCATTCAATAGCTCATAGGGTGTCATGCCCATCATTGGGTGACAATACAATCGGTTGATGTAGTAGCAAGCGGTGTTGATTGCTTCGGCCCAAAATGATTGACTCACATCATATTCACTAAGCATTGACCTTGTCATATCCATAAGAGTCCTATTCTTCCTCTCAACTAGGCCATTGGATTGTGGTGTGTATGTAGGTGAAAATTCATGCTTAATGCCATAGTCATTGCATAGCTCTTCAATTCTTGTACTCTTGAATTCACTACCATTGTCACTTCTCACTTTCTTGATGGTAACATCATATTCATTGCACACTTGCTTGAGGAATGTCTTGAAGATAGAATATGTGTCACTCTTGTCATTGAGAAAGAATACCCACGTATATCTAGTGAAGTCATCCACAATCACAAATCCATACTTATTTCCACCAATGCCAGTGTATGTAGTTGGCCCAAATAAATCTATATGCATCAACTCAAATGGCTTGCAAGTACTCATGAAATTCTTCTTAGGATGAGTGTTGCCCACTTGCTTGCCGGCTTAACATGCACCACATAGCTTGTCCTTTTCAAACTTAACTCCATCCAAGCCTCTCACTAGGTTGTGTTTCACAAGCTTGTTCAATTGCTTCATGCCAACATGTCCTAGCCTTCTATGCCATAGCCAACCCATGCTTGATTTGGAGAGCAAGCATGTACTCATTTTTGCTTCTCTTGTGCCAAAATCAACTAGATAGAGATTGTCATGCCTAAAGCCCTTGAATATCAACTTTGAGTCTTTCATGCTAACAACCTCAATGTCATCAACCCCAAATATGCACTTGAAACCAAGGTCACATAGTTGTGCTACCGAGAGCAAGTTGAAGTTCACCTTGTCAACATGTGCCACATTGGATATGCTCAAAATCACTTGTGATCTCAATCTTGCCATGACCTTTGATCTTGCCTCTACCATTGTCACCAAATGTGATACTACCACCACTTGAACTTGTAACAAAAAGAGTTGAACATTCTAGCATCACCGGTCATGTGTTGAGTGCACCCACTATCAACAATCCAATGCCTCCCTCCGGCCTTGTAGTCCACCTACAAATCAAATCAATGAGATTTAGGTACCCATCCTTGCTTGGGTCCTTGGAGGTTAGTCACCAAAGCCTTTGACACCCAAATGGACTTCTTCTTTGGTCCCACAATTGGTGTACCAATGAACTTTGCCTTCACACCATTCTCCCTCTTGGTAAGCAAATAGCAAGAATCAAAACAAATTGAATGCACTTTATTTGCTTTCTTGTTGGTGTTCATTTTAGTGCATTTTGCTCTTGATGCCCAACTTGCTTGCATCTTTGGCAATAGGAACCATTACTCTTCACAAAGCTTGGCTTTGGAGTCACAAAACCTTTCTTGCCCTTCTTGGGGATATACCCTAGACCTTCCTTATTAAGGGAAAATCTTTGGCTACCCAAGCACTTTAGCAACTTGGCATCCCCACCATATGCCTTACCCAAGGCGTGGGTGAGCTCATCCACCTCTCTCTTGAGAGTCTTATTCTCAACTAATAATGATGAATCTAAAACCTTTTCATCACTACTAGTGGAGGTAGAGTGGGTTGGTGTGGATGTGGAGGGTATGTTTGGTTATTCAACATCAACCATGAATGGTTCATCTATAATGTCACATGTTGAACCAACATTCCTCTTGGATACCAAGACAACCTTGTCACCCTTAGCTAATAGCAAGGAATGAGCTTTTTCAAGCTTTGTATGAGCAAGTTGAAGTTCCTCATGGTCTTCCTTTAGACACTCATAGGATGCTTCTGCTCCCTAAGGCTCTTTTCAAGAGAGGGCAACTCTCTTTTCCAAGGCCATACATTCCTTTTTTGCTTAGCTATGAGAACAATGTTAGCTTGCTCCATTGCCTCAAACATCTCATCTTTAGTGGGTTTATTTGATTCATCATATTCTTTCCTCACTATCATATTTTACTTCATTAGAGGATGGTTCATCATATACCTTAGTGGCCTTAGCCATGAAGCATGAACCGGAGGAAGAGTCAAATAGAGAAAGCTTGTCTTGATCAACTAGAGCCATCATAGCCTTGCCCTCTTCTTCTTCTTCGGACTCATCACTATCCCATATCACAACAAAGGCACCGTCTTTGCCTTGCTTGAAAGTGGCCTTGTTCTTGCCCCTTCTACGGTCCTTGTTGTTCTTCTTGTCCTTCCTATAAGGACATTCCTCAAAGAGATGATCGGGACTATCACACTTCTAACATAGCCTATTGTCTTCATTGCCCTTGGAAGTGTCCTTCTTCTTGTAGTTTCCAAATCTCCTCTTGTACTTGAGCATGGTGCCAAATTTCTTGACAACCAAGGCAAGAGCTTCATCAACCTCTTCTAGGCCGGATACATCACATTCTTCTTCTTGTGCCTTTGCCTTGCCCTTGTTTGAGGTAGAGGATGCCTTGAATGTAACGGCCTTCTTCTCCTCAACCTTCTTGTCTTCCTTCTTCTCCTTGGCATCAACATCATGATCATACTTGTCAAATGTCAACACCTCTCCAAGTAAATCATTTGGCTTCTTTGAATCAAGCCCATCTCTTTATAGCATGAGGATCAACATCTTGAACCTTGAAGGTAGGCTAATCAAGAATTTGTGGCAAAAGTCTTGATCTTGTGTCTTGTAGCCTAAGGTCTTGAGATCATTCACAATGACTTGAAGTCGATGAAACATCTCAAGAATAGTTTCACCATCCTTCATCTTGAAGGTCTCAAACTCACTCTTGAGGCCATATAGCTTGGCACTCTTGACAACTTTTGTGCCCTCATATGTTTCACTTAGTCTAGTCCATACTTCACTTGCACGGTCCAAGTCCTTGATGCCCTCAAATATCTTTACATCGATGGCATTGTATATTGTGTTGAGTGCCATTCGATTGCAAGTCTGATTTGCTCTATCCTCATCCAAGTGAGCTTGGTAGGATCAAGAATGACATAATCATTCTCCGTCACCTCCAATACTCTCTATGTATGGAACCGAGGTACATGGTCATCTTTCTCTTCCAATGATCAAAAGAACTCTCACCATCAAAGTGAGGTGGCTTTCCCCACATGGTTGAACACTATAGTAGCCATATCTTGCAACGAAGGGTGTTACTCCTTGCTAAAACGGTGACCACGGCCCCGATACCACTTGAAAAGGTCCTAAATGGCTAGAGGGGGGTGAATAGCCTAATAAAATTTTCTACAAAACACTAGACAAACTTGTTAGAATAACAAATGGCGATAAACGCTGCTTGCTCTAGCTCTACTTGCTCCAAGCAAGCCTCCTATTGTCAATTCTAGATGATATGATCTCTAGTTCACACTCAAAGGCTAAGTCACTACTTTACCAACTAGGTGAGCAAGCTAGATTACTCTAAATAAGGCTAAGCAACTAAGCAATTCTACTCCAACTACACTAGCACAATATATATGAATGTAAAAGCAAGAGTGTAGAGGTGATATACCACAATGTAGAGGCTAGTCAATCCAATCACCAAGGATGAAACAATATGATAACCAATTCGAAGCCAATCACCGAGAGACAAATGGAGACACGAGATTTAACCCGAAGTTCACTTGAGCACCCTCAAGCTAATCTCCGTTAGCCGACCTTCTCACGCAGGGTCGAGGTGGAGCTCACTCCAAGCCAAATGCCTTTAGGCTTCTGCACCCAAAGCAAATGAGAGGTACCCAAGACACGAGCAATAGATTACTCACACTTTGTCTTCCCGACGAGGAGTGTGTGACCCTCTCACAAATCACCGAGGAGGTGGCCAAGAACATTCACCTTCTCTTGCCAACGCCTCCACCAATCACCAAGCCGGCTAGGAGTGGTGCTCTCCAAGAGCAACAAGAAAAACCACCGGCTCACAATGATCCACAAGTGCCACTTTGTAAAAATCAAAGCAAGTGCACTTGAATCACCTCAACTCACTAGAATGAATGCTCTCAAGCATAGGAGGAGGGAGGAGGATGAGTGCTCAACTCTAGAGGTGTTAGGATTGATTCAAAATGACCAAGAGACCTCCTAGAACCCCATTGTGGGGTATAAATACCCCCACCACGAAATAATGGCCGTTGGGGTGCACTCCACGCAGAAAAATCGGCCTGACCGGATGCACCGGCCGGGACTCACTAGTGAGTCCGGCCGATGGGGTCCGTCACAACCGACAACCCCAACCGGATCGCCGATCGAAGCCGCCGAGCTGTCCGGGGGCTGGCGTCCGATCGTGCTGCCGGCCAGCACCGAAGCTTCCGGGAGGCGTCCCGGCCGCTTCCTCGGCCGATCCACCGAAAAAATTGCTCTCGCCAGACGCACTCACCGAGCATCCGGCCGAGCCTCGCGGTTTCGGTCCACGGTTCGGCCGGCGTCCGGCCAGCTAAAGCAGTGAAATTTCGTCGTTTAAATCGCCGTTCCTTCGCGCTTTGCTCCAAACCGACTTCCGTCACTTGATTCTTGTTGCCGACACGTCGAAGAACACCTCGACACCAAGTGTTAGCATTTTGAAACATTTTCCATCAAGTACGGAGTTTGCTCTCTAGGTTAGAATGCATGCAAATGATTTTGAACCTAGAGGCACATGTGGATCGATATGTACGATAGTTTTCCCTCTTTATAGTACGGCTTATCGATCCTATAATCACTCACACCCTCTATGGTGTCTTGAGTGTAAAATCAAAATGGCCCTATGGATATACCTTTGCCTTGAGCCCATTTTGATTCACGATCCTCTCCAAGTCATGCACTTGATCATCAATTGAACCATCTCGATCCATCCATCATGACCATCATGCACAACCTTGGCTTGACCAATCTCCAACTAATACAAACACTTAGCATAGAGAGATTAGTCCTAAGGATGTCATCAATTAGCCAAAACCAATCTAGAGATCTTCACCTCCACTATTACCCGTTGGCAAAGACGCAACACTAAATGGGTCAGGTGGCCCGGATGTAGTCGAACGACGACCGTGTGAGCCTTTAATAATCCCACCTTGCTTAACTTGGGAGGAGGAAGCTACCTTAAAAGGGAGAGCCACCCTTCCCCTATCGGAGACTAGTCTTTTGGGGCGATTGGGCCTTTCCCTCGAGTGGGGGCCTTGGAGTACGGTGCTAAGATTGCCGAGGCGCAGGGAGAGGCCCTAGTGGGCGTTGTAGCCTGGATCGGTGTGTCGTATTTTCGGTTGTGGTGCTAAGATTGCGGGATTCGGGAATCCGGATCGCGTGTCGTCGATTTTCTACTTCCGGGTTTGTGCTAAGATTAAATGGGCCAGGTGGCCCAGCTTGTAGTCGAATCCACGACCATGTGAGCCTCTAATAATCCCACATTGCTTAACTTGGGAGGAGGAAGTCACCTTGTGCTGGAGCCACCCTTCCCCCCATCGACTAGTCTTTTGAGGCGACAGGCCTTTCCCCGAGTGGGGGCACCAGTCTGGTGCTAAGATTGCCGAGGCGCAACAGAGGACCTAGTGGCGCTTGTAGCCTGGTGTGTGTCGTATTTTCTACCGGGTGCTAAGACAAGGGAGTCGGGAACCGGATCGGTGTGTCAGACTTTTCATCCAACCCCACCGCCGGCCGACTCATCACACGCTGGAGTCGCTCGGTGGAGTCGGCCTGGACCTGCAACCTAGAGTCGTTTTTCTAGAGTTGGAGCTCTATCAAACACGCCCTAAATATCAAATGTGATAAAAAAACCCTATAAGCTTAATTCAGGTCAAATACGATAGTACTCTCCATAGTTGA